>JAULJZ010015183.1:0-16131 GCA_032270985.1 Heliamphora pulchella | reverse complement strand
CGATTGTGAGCCTACCTGTATAATCTGTCAGAACCTATGACCCGATCTTCCGTGCAGCATGCACCGAATCAAATACTAGATAGAATATACGGACTATGTGTTCATTCATCACAAATATAAATATGAAACCACAAATATAAAACCATCTCAAATGTTTCTTATTAATATGCGAGGGATCAAAAATAAAAAAATCTAAAAAGTGAGGTATTTCAGTATACATTCCTAACAGAATCGTAGTGATTTGATACTTTTACCCAAACGTTTCTCTACTTCAGTCTTGAATTCTTTGAATTTCTCAAAACATTCAGACTTATGGTGCATCAGGTAAATGTATCTATACGTTGAGTAGTATCAATGAAACTAATGAAGTACTCAAAGCCACCTCTAACCCCGATTGTCATAGGACCACACACATCAGAATGAACCAGTTCCAACGGTTCTTTATCTCTATAGCCTTTGGCCGAAAAGAGTCTCTTGGTCATCTTACCCTCTAAGCAAGATTCACATACTGAAAGTGCCTCCACTTCCAATGAACTCAAAAGTTTATCTACTACCAGTCTGTTTATCCTTTTAAGATTAATATGACCCAAGCGTAGGTGCCAAAGAAACTTTTGGTTCATTAAAGAAGGAAACTTTCTCTTAAATGATAAATTAGATGTGTTATTCAATTCAGTTAGTTACAATGTAGGAGACATAGGAGATAGGACATACAAATTATCTACAAATGTACTAGAACAAATAAAATATTTATTTTTCTTCACAACCACAGAATCACCAAAATGAATAGAATATTTGTCTTTTATTAAACTTGAGACTGAAATTAAATTTTTTCTAATCGAAGGTACATAAAGACAATCTTTTAGAAGTAGTATCCTATTTTTTCTAAAGTTGAAAGTAATATCTCCTACTGTAACTGCTGCTATCCTTGTATTATTGCCCATATACCGGTATATTTCTCCATTACTAAGCTGCTTGATTTTTTGGAACCCCTGTAAAGAATTACAGACATGATTAATGGCTCCCGTATCTACACACCAGGTTTCAGTAGATAATACCGTTAAATATGTTTCAATCACCAGTGAACAGAAATTACCTGATTTGTTCTACTTACTGAGAAAAATCGGATACTATTTTTTTTATTACCCAAACTGGTTGCCGTGATAGCATTTAACTCTCGATTTTTTTACACCAGCTTTTGGTCCCTTAAATACTTTTGGAGCTGTGCCTCCCTATATTTGAACCTTTTTTTTCTTTTTACCCTTCGGCTTAGATAAAGAACATTTGTCAGCCACATACACAAAACCTGGCTTTCTAAGAATGCCCTTGGCTGCTTGAAGTTCCTTAAGAAGTTCTGCTAATGAAAAAATGAGCTTGTTCATGGTACAGTTCAGGCAGAATTGCTTAAAACTTTTAGGTAGTGACTGGAGTATGATATCGACTTTGATTTTTTCGTTAATTTTAGCTCCTTGGATCTCTAGTTTATTCAAAAAACTGATCATTTTTAGAACATGATCCCTAACTGGGGTACCTTCAATCATGTTTGCATTCATTAGAGATTTCATGACCACCTGCCTAGTAACACGATTTTGATCCACAAATATTTCTTTGAGGTTCATTACATGTCATAGGCACTAGGCATAGACAGATGCTGATACTGCAAAACATTTGACATTGAAGCCAAAATGTAATTTCGAGCCATTTGATCAGCTTTTTTCCACTTTTGATGGGCTTGAGTTTCCTGTTCGGTCGACCCAACATCAGGTACCGGTAGATATATCTCAGTCAATACAAACTTGTAATCCTCAGCAATTAATACAATGCCCAAGTTTCGCTTCCAGTCAATATAGTTCTGTCCCGTAAATTTATTTTCTTTGAGTATTGAAGTGAGTGAGTTAAAGCCATTTTAAATCTGAGAATCACATAATTAAAAATACTGTTAATTATGATGAGCAAAACTTTGAATTTATTTTAATTTGATTTCCTCTATCATTTTAAAAGAATTTCACCAGCAGTCTGGTTCCTTGTGAATAGTATGCCTCGATCGGAGGACGTCTACAATTCATCATTTGTCTAGACATGCCAATTTTTATTAATTTTACTATCTAGGCAACTGACCCTGCCAAGTAAAATTAAATTGCTGACATAGTTTCGGTCTAGTATATAATAGCAGTGACCCAGATAGAGAGAATACTATTATATATAGTTAAGTGTTAACCATCATCTAATCCCAAATCATTCGCTTCGCAATGAACCCTTTAGATGGAGAAGTGATCCATACTAACAGTTATCTACAATTATCCCTAAAGGAGGTTTGTACTGGCGATACCGCAATTAATTTGTCCGATAGGGAGGAAGGACTTACTGCCAACACGCATGATTTAATTACATTTTCTACAAACTGGTAATGGAGACTGCAGGATTTATCTGTAAATAAATTTTCTCTCCCACTTAGATTTTTAAAACATTTTTTAGGGTTATAAAAATTTATTTAATTAAAATAAATTTATTAATTTTAAAAATCACACGATTTAAAAGAATCAAATATTTTTTCGTGTACATGATTCCAAAAATTTTAGTTTGCCAAACCATCTTTTCATGTTTTAATACGTAATAAATAAAATTTATAAATACACAATTTTTTCTTCAATTGTTTAACTAAGGTAGTGATTAAAGGTATTTAATTATTTTATTTATCGTTTCAAATTTTTTGAAAAATAATAATTTATTTAGATTAAATATTTTTTTATTTAATTAATTTAAAATTCAGAATTAATTTTTACATTTTTCAAGATATTCGATTTTATGAAAAATCATCTTAAATGTGATATTTTATAAAAAAAATAAAATATTTAAATTTTTTTCATTTAATTAAAAACTTTAATTAAAAAATAACTTAATTTTATTTTTCATTACAAAATTTTTTAATTAAAATCGAATTTTCTGAATTAATTAAATTAACAGGATAATATAAAACAGATATACAACATCTACACAGTTCATATGAATATAAATGCACGATATGCATATATATCAGTTTTATGATCGAACAGAAACTCTCGTGCGTTTTAAACACCTGCTGAAGATAAGCTGCAATAATCCTCGTTCCTGTCAATTTTCTGTATCCCGATTGCATCAGAATTCTCTGATACAATTTGATATATGCAGATATATCATATCAGTATCAAAACACATTAGAAAAGTTAATCAAAATAGCCCCGGAGCAAGTTACTACCGCAGGCCACCATGCCACGGCCGCTGCCTCCGTCGACCACCATATCTCTCGAAAAGTAGTATTTTTCTGTCAAAAAATTAGTCCGAAACAGTCTAAAAAATGGCCAAAACCAGCCGCCCGTTGGGCTTTTTATGGTGGTGTTTTTGCTCACAATTTTTTTTAAAAAATAACACAAATATCTAGCAATCAATTGCTTCGAAGAACGCCTCGGAAATAGTCTCAAAAAATCCTAGAAATAGCCCCGAAGGGCTGCCGCCCCTACACCACTGGTTGTCGCCGCCTGTTTTTTATCCACTGTTTGGCGCTGTCTTTTTTCACTTTTTGGACTGTTTTTTCAATGGTATCTTACTGCTATTTTATGCCAAAAAATCTATTTAAAATTAGTCTCGAAAACATCAAAAAAATATCAAAAAATGGCCCCAAACCGCCGCCAGTGGGCTATTTTTTAATGAAGTTTTTTTCGTGTTTTTGGTACTGTTTTTAAGCCTAAAAATTGCAAAAGAAATTGATGAAAAATAAGTCAAAAAATCGTGAAAAAACTACCGCGATCCGTGGCCCGAAACTCTCGAAACCACTGTTGGTGGCGCCGCCTTTTCTTCGTATTCTTGGATAATCAACCTGCTCTTAAAATATTTTAAACAGATATTTAAAAACACAAAATGCTATTACATCGAAACCTATGTCTTGAAGGCTCACGTTTTTAAAATCTAGGTTTGGTTTTTGGTCCGTAAATATTTCAATATGTTATCTACACTTTTCATGAAAATCATGTTTGGATTTGGTTACTAAAAACATGAGGTTCTTGTCATGCAAAAACATGTGACAGAGGGCTCTATCAGTCACATATTTACAACAGCAATTTTGAGGTGTGTTTTGACCTATCAAATCTAATTATTTTAGGCTAATATTTGGTGGAAAGCAATATATACATATTATCTACAAGTTTTATGTTTTAACCAAAACTCAGATCTCATTCTAAACTAACGTTTTTATGTCTGCAATTTGGGGTGGTCAAAAACTGACACTCTTTAGAAAAAATGGCATATCTCGAGTTCTCCTCAATGAAATTGGTTCAAACCAATTTTGTATGAAAGATAACTTCAAAACCTAGGTCTGGATATAAACATCATATTTAGATCATTCTTCTACATTTAGTTATGATAAATCAAATTCAGGGCAGAAAGTCAAAACATCCTAAAAATCAGGCCTTTAAGGTTTTTGTGTCCTAGCTCATGGTGTGTCAAGATTTTGTCTCATTTCTTTGCATTCATGTGTTTTAGACTAACTTATATTTGTTCCAGAACTTTTACAAGTTACACAACTCATGGATACAAACAAGAAAGCTCATTCTTCACCATAAAACCATGAACAATCCTAGTTTTTCTTACTACAACACCTTTTTATTCCATATTTTGATTCTTGTTCTTGGTTGTATTTTAAGAGATGAGTTGAGGGATATTTTTGTATGAGAATAACAGAAAAATTTAGAGGTTTACTTACTTGTTTAAGGACCTAAAGTATGGAGAATGGCCTATGGGCTTGGCTTTAATACTCTTCCTTACTCCTTCTTGGTTCCTCCTTCATTTTTTCCTTTTTCTTTCCTTCTTCTCTCTCAACCTTGTAGAACACTTAAACAGTTAAGAATCTAGTCTCTCCCTCTCTATAATGCCGAAAGCATGAAGAGGAGAATGGGGGGCTTAGGTCATGTTTTATAGGGAAAAATATAGTGGAAGTAATTATAAAGGTATAAGCCACTTTTTGATTTTTGAAATTTCTCATTGGTTGCATGTGGTGGATATAGTCTTTTGAGACTTGTATTTTTAGACATGACAGGTGGGAAAGTCATCTAAGGGCAATTTGGGTGGCTCAATGTTTGATTTTGTATTAATTTAGGGTTTAAATTATGTTTGGGTACCATTTTGTGCAAAAAAACGCCTAAAAAATTAATTTAGCATATCTTTTTGGTGTTTTTATCTACTAAAACCAATTATTTTAGTATTTTTACGATTAATTTAGTATTCTCATGAATTATCATAATTTTCATAACTATTGATTATATAGGTGTAGGCTTTTAAGTCAAATTAAGTTAGTTTGACAAGAATTGACTTTATGACTTATTTTAGTGTGTAGGAACTTAAATAATGATTTATTCACTTTTGTTGGACTATAATATTATACTGTTATGTATATATTATAGGCGTGCAAAATTGGGAACAATCACCGGAATAGTTGTCGGTCGCTGAAAAAATCGCCGGAAAAGTGACAGAAGGTGCTGTCGGCGTTGAGCAAGGACAATCAACGCTGGAATGTGAGAGTAAAGGGGCTATCGGTGTTGGAAAGTGAAAGAACAGAGGCCGTCGGTGCTTGAAATAGGTAGAGCAGGGGTCGTCGGCGCGCGGAAAGAGAGAGAGAGCAAAGGTCGCCGGCGCTGGAAAGAGGGAGAAACAGGGTCGTCGGCGCTAGAGGGAGGCTGTCGAGGGCTATGAAAGAGTTGTCAGTGGTCAATGAAGGGCGAAAGTGGTTGGTGGTGGTGTTTCATTTGTCGTTGGTGGCTGGGGAAGGGTCGTCGGGGTTCGACGGTGGACAATGTTGGTCGTCGGCACTGGTTTGGTGGTTGGCGAGGACTATGGAAGGGTTTCCGCGCTAGTTTGGTTTGTGTGGTTACGTGGTCGGTAGCTGGGGAAAGGTCGTCGGCGAGGACTGTTGAAGATGCTGGACGAAAGGTAATGGTGGAGGACTGTGGCTAGGGTTTCGGCGCTGGTTAGGTTTGCATGGTTGCGTGGTCGGTGAGGACTATGGCTAGGGTTTCGGCATGAAGGTAGGCAAACATTCTTATTTATAATAAAACTAGGGACCACAATTACAACCATACACCCACACACACCGAATAATAATAATAAGCTAGTAACTAATAATAATAAGCTACTAACAGATCAAACTCGTCAGCCAAAATCTTGAATTGCATAAAGTGATCCTGAAGAGGCTTCTCGGAATGTTAGGACTGAAAGAAGCCTTTCATGACATCATATAGGTGGGAGAGATCATTAGTGGATGAATAAATCGATTCTAATGAGAACCAGATCTCTCGCACAATATCAGTATTGGCCACCAATGCCTGAACGGAAGGATCCATTGAGTTGAGCAACTGGCTGAATATCCGGGCATCATTCCGGGTCTAAGTCTAGAAGGTCGCTGATGTCTGTGATGGAGGGTCATCAAACAGGTGGAAATCGAGTTCCATGCCTTGAAGCGACTTAAGATTTCTTCCATAAAGCATAACCGTTGGCACCATCAAGTCGCCGATCAACCAATCGTGTGGATGACGAGAACACCTCTGTGGTACGCTGCCGACCAGCTTCAACCTGGGATTCGCGGGTCACGGAATCCTCTGACATCCTTGTTTACCAACAAGGGGACCAAAAAATACCACAAAACACAAGTCTCAATCCACACGGAGGTATGACAAAGGACCACACCGGACCCTCACAGCATCATCAAACTTGCAGACATCATGGAACTACAATGGTGAAATGATGTAGTGAGGGAAAGAGAGAAAATTGAGATGAACGACTGAGGAAGGGCTTGTCGGAGTTTGGAAGTGGTCGGCGAGCTAAGGAAGACCCTACAGTGGTTGGCGCAAGCCCTAGAAGGGCTGACAGTAGGCTACGTACCCCCTAAGGGATTGACAAGGGTCGGAGGTACCCTAGGAAGGCCCAACGATGGTTGTCGTCACCTCTAGAGGGGTTGACGAGGGTTGGCGGCTCGCCTGGAAGAGCCGACGAGTGTCAGCGCACGCTTTGGGAAAGTCGACGGTGGTCGGCGAGGTTTCTTGGAAGGCCGTCCAGGGTTGGCGACAACTGCTAGAGGGCCGACGAGGGTCGGTGACGACTGTTGGAGGGCCGACGAGGGTCGGTGACGACTGCTGGAGGACCGACGGAGGTTGGCGAGGGTGTTTGGTGGTCAGCGGCTAGGGTTAGGGTTTCTGGTTGGCGACTGGTTTTGGTGGGGCTAGGGTTTCATGACTCTAATACCATGTTAGAAAATGAGAGAGAATACGAAAAAGAGTGTATCCTCATTTTGAAACATACACACGTATTTATTAAGTAATGAGAAACTACAACAGATACTGTGGACATTCCCACAGAATATTATTAATACTTAATATTTATTAAGAACCTCAACTAATAACTTGTCCAGGTTATATGATGTGATGCGGAGTATCTTTAGGATACAACAGGGAGAGCGGTCTTTCTCAGATTACTTCATGGAGTTCAAGATGTTGGCAGACAAGTATGATCGTTTGGTACCTTTTACCAATCGATACGAGGTTTTCAAAGAGCAGAGGATGCGTTTCCTGGTTGTTTGTTTTCTAGATGGAGTGAACCAGCAGCTTGACTCAGCACGTTCTCAGATCCTGGCTGGGTCTGATATTCCATCTTTATCTGAGGTCTTAAGGAGGATGAGCAGAGCGATTAGTAAAGAAGAGCCTTGAGGAGCAGCGACTGACTAGGGTGATCTTCTGTGGCCAATGCAGTGGCTGATTATGATGCTTCTCCCTTTTCTTTTGAGAGGACTATAGATATGACCCAGGAGGAATATGATCAGTTCATACAGATGAGGATTGGAAGCACAACTGATGCTCCTTCAGCCATAGTTGCAGGTAACCCAGCTATGTGTATGGCTACTCCCAGATCTTGGGTGATAAACTCAGGTGTATATGCACATATGACACGCTCCACAAGTACATTTTCATCTTGTCAAATGACCGTGAGGTTATGTCGCCAATGGAGGAATCTTGGAGGTGAAAGGACAGGGAGTAGCTGTTTTATCTCCATCGCTTACGCTTTCTGATGTTTTGCATACTCCTGCTAATTCATTTAACCTACTATTTGTGAGTCGTATTATAAAGGATTTGAACTGCTTAGTAACATTCTTTCCTGATCATTGTATGTTTCAGAATCTAGTTTTGAGGAATACTATCAGTAGAAGACGGGTGGTAGGTGGTCTATATGTGATGGATGAGACTTTGGCTGTTGCATGTTCTGGGAAATCATCTCAGACTCTGGATATACATTGCCGGTTGAGCCATCCCTCATTGGCAAATCTGAAGAAGTTATGTCCCAGTTTGAGTCAGTCATGTCGTTTTGCTAAGTACCTGCGCGTGCAATATGTGTTGAGGAATAATAATAGGGCAATGAGTCCTTTTTCTTTAGTTCATTCAAATATCTGGGGTCCATGTCCTGTCACGTCTTTGTTTGAATTTAGGTATTTCGTAACTTTTGTTGATGATTACTTTTGAGTTACCTATCTTTATCTTATGAAGAAGTGTTCTGAATTACCTATTATTTTCACTTCCTTTTGTAATGAAATCCAAACTCTGTTTGGCAAACCTATTAAGATACTACGTAGTGGTAATTGTTAGGAGATAGCGAATAATGGGAAGTCGTACCCTAATGGGTAGGAAAACATTCTTATTTATGATAAAACTAGAGAACACTATTACAACCATACACCCCCACACACTGTATAATAATTATATAATACTACTAATAATAATAAGTTACTAACACCCCCCTCAAGTTGGAGTATGTATATCTACCAAGTCTAGCAGCTTGTTACATTAATAGGAGACACGCGGACCCAGTAAAGATTTAGTGAAAATATCATCCACTTGTTCCCTAGTAGGAATAGATCCAGATGTAACAACTCTTTTATGATATTCCTCACGGATAAAGTGGCAGTCAACCTCAATATGCTTCGTTCGCTAATGAAAACTGGATTTGTGGCAATATAAATAGCGGAGGTATTATCAACCCAGAGTTTGGCAAAGCCGTCAAGGGGAAAGTGTAACTCTGTCAAAATCTGTTAAAGCTACATAATCTCTACAGTTGCTAATGTCATAGCTCGGTATTCAGCCTCAGCACTAGATCGAGATATCATAGTCTGCTTCTTGCTCTTTCAGGAAGCCAAATTCCTACCAACAAATGCAGAGTAACTAGATGTGGATCGCCTATCAAATGTACATCCAGCCCAATCAGCATTAGAGTACCCTTCCATTCTCATATGGCCATGATCAAAAAATCGGATGCCCTTGCTTGGATTGTTATGTAGGAACTGAAGAATACGTAACACCGCTTGCCAATGGGGAACACTGGGATCAGACAAAAACTGACTCACTACACTTACCGAATAAGCAATATCTGGACGAGTCATGATAGTAAGATAATTAAACTGTCCTACTGTACGTCGATATTGTTCAGGATCCGAGAGAACCGCTGCTTCTTCCGGCTCTAGCTTGACATTAGACTCCATAGGTGAGTCCACTCCTTTAGCATTCATATATCTTGCTCGCTCCAGAATGTCAAGAACATACTTCCGCAGAGAGATTAACACACCTTTCGTATTCCTGGTTACTTCAATACCCAGGAAGTATTGAAGTTCACCAAGATCTTTCGTCTAAAACTTAGCTCACATGAATAATTTAAGAGTAGAAACCCCTTCACTATCACTTCCGGTAATAACAATGTCATCCACATAGACAACAAGTAATATGCAACCTGTTGAGGGATGTCGAAAGAAGACAGTATGATCCTTTGCTGACTGCCGAAGGCCAAATTTCTGGACAACTGAGCTAAAACGGCCAAACCATGCCCTGAGAGACTACTTCAGACCATATAATGAACGCCGTAAACGACAGACATGGTTAGACCCCCCTTGAGCAACAAAGCCAGACGGTTGCTCCATATAAATCTCTTCCTCCAGATAACCATGTAAAAATGCATTTTTCACATCCAGTTGATACAAAGGCCACTGATGAGAAGCAGCCAAAGACAAGAATAGACAAACGGAGGCCATCTTCGCAACATGGGAGACGGTATGAAAGTAGTCAAGACCATAAGTCTGAGCATATCCCTTGGCCATCAAACGGGCTTCCAACAGCTCAAGAGAGCCATCAGAATGAAGTTTAACAGCATACATCCACTTAAACCTGATAGCTATTTTCCCATGAGGAAGACTTACCAAGTCCCATGTATGATTAGCCTCAAGAGCATTCATCTCCTCAATCATAGTGTGGCGCCAACTTGGATGAGAAAGGGAATCGACAATAGAGCAAGGCAAAGAATGCTGATCAAGGGTAGTAATACCTTGCTGGACAGTAGTAGGAAAACCACGATACAATGTAGTATATAAGAGATGATCCTGACAACTACGATAAGACTTGCGTAAAGCAATGGAGGATCACTTACTTGATCAGAGGCTGGATCTAGCTGAGAGGAGACTGACTCTGGTAGAGAAGAGGTGGTGGGGCCGGGACAAGATGATGCTGAGGAGCAGGAGGTCACAGGTGTCTCTAGTATAGCCGGAGAAGTCTGCTTAGAAATATTAATCGGGGATCGGGGGACTAAAGATGGGGCCACTGGGAAATCTGTGGATGAGGGATACTGTAGAATCTGATCTAATTCATCAGCACCAGTGGAGACAGGTGGAGTCGCTGATGCATAGAATGAAGCAGACTCAACGAACACCACATCTCGGGAGACTAAAAATCATTGTAATTTCGGACTGTAACACCGATGTCCTTTCTGTGTCTTAGGATATCCCATGAAAGCACACTTTAGGGCGCGAGTATCTAACTTGGTCACATTCGGCCTCGTATCGTGCACATAACACACACACACAAAAATCATTAGTGGTAATGAAAAAGGAATCTGCCGAGGAAGTAAAACTGACAACAGTGTAGCACCATGGAAGATAAAGGACGATAATCGATTAATAAGATAGCATGCTGTCAATATAGCTTCACTCTAGAACACTTTGGGAACCTTCATTCGGAACATCAGGGCACGAGCAGTTTCCAATAGATGCCTATTCTTCCTCTCAGCCACGCCATTCTGTTGTGGGGTGTTTGAACATGATTCTGGTGAATAATTCCATGGGTACGTAAGTATGTACCCAATATGCCACCAATATATTCACCCCCATTGTCACTGCAGAGAATCTGAATAGTCTTTTCAAATTAAGTTTGGACTTCTTGACAAAAATTAGTGAAGACAGTTTGTAATTCAAAACGCTTCTTCATAAGATAAAGATAAGTAATTCGAGAATAGTCATCAATAAACGTGACAAAGTACCAAAAGCCAAATAAATATGTGATAGGACACGGATCGCATACATCTGAGTGAACTAAAGAAAAAGGAATCATGGTCCTATTATTATTCCTTGACACATAGGGCACACGCAGGTACTTAGCAAAACGACATGACTCGCATTCTAACTGTGTAGCTTGACTAAAATTGGGACATAATTTCTTCGGACTCGGCAACGAAGGATGGCTCAACCGACAATGTATATCCAAAAGCTGAGATGACTGTCCAGAGCATGCAACATATGAAGTCTCATCCATCACATATAGGTCATCCACCACTCGTCCTCTACTGATAGTACTCCTCGAAACTAGATCCTGAAAAACACAATGATCAGGAAAGAATGTTACTGAGCACTGCAAATCTTTTGTAATATGACTCACCGATAGTAGATTAAAAGGATTAGCAGGAGTATGTAAAATATCAGAGATGATAAAAGATGGAGATAAAGCAGCTACTCTTTGTCCTTTCACCTCGAAGGTTCCTCCATTGGCAAAAAGAACTCCACTATGTTCAAGGGTCAATTGATAAGACGAAAACGTACCTTTGGAGTGGGTCATATGTGCAGATGCACCCGAGTCTATCACCCATGATCTGGGAGTAGCCATACATGCAGCTGGGTTACCTGCAACTGTAGCTGGGGGAGTATCGGCTGTGTTTCCTATCCTCATCTGGATAAAATGATCATATTCTTTCTGAGTCATATCAATAGTCCTCCTCTCAGAAGAATAGGAAGGAGCATCATAATCGGCCACTGCATTGGCCACAGAAGAAGTAGGACGCTAATGTAGCTTCCAACACGAGTTTTGTAAGTGTCCCTACTCTCCACAATAATAGCAAGACCTGGTGTCACGTCCACCTCGACCTCTACCTCTACCTCGTCCTCCATCATGACCTCTACCTCGTCCTCCATCACCACGGCCTCCATCACGACCTTTACCACGAAAACCACCTCGACCTCCTCCCTAAAATGCACCTATGGTTGTGTGATCACCCTGGTTAGCAGTAGTAATACGAGGCCCGTCTGTACTAATTGCTCTATTCATTCTCCTGAAAATTTTAGATAAAGAGGGAATATCGGACCCAGCCAAGATCTATGAATGTGCTGAGTCAAGTTGCTGGTTCACCCCAGCTAAGACACATATAACTAAGAGCTGCATCCTCTGCTCTCTGAAAATCTCGTACCGATTGGTGAAGGGGACCAAATGATCATACTCAACTACTAATATCTTGAACTCTGTGAAATAGTCTGAGAAAGGCCGTTCTCCCTGCTGTATCCTGAAGATACTCAGCATCACGTCATATAATCTAGCCAAGTCGTTAGTCGACGCAAATGTCTCTTCGAGTATGGTCCACACCTCTCACACAGTGGTGGCATTAGCCACCAACACCTCAATAGAAGACTCCATTGAATTCAACATCCTACTAAGTAGTCTCGCGTCATCCCTCTTCCACCTCATGTATTCTTCTTCCATAACACATGTTTGTGGTCCAGTCAATCGCAAATTCACTAACCGTGTGGATGACGAAAACACATATGTGAGTCCTTGTCTGTCAGTACTCATTTGAGGGTCACCAATCCTTCTTTCAGTACTCATTGGAGAGTCACCCACCCTTGTCAAACTCTCTGTCGACATCACAATCTAACAATATTCAGGAATCACAAGCAACTACTCTAACAACAAAATAGAACGTAGCCACAACCATAAACACCTATAAATGGACCACTAAAAATACCTTCAAATTATCTCCATAGACTCCACCACCCTGTGACAATCCCCTAGACCCTCAAAACAGCGGCTAGGGTTCGCCTCAGAATTATTAGCACTCACAGGATCAACGCAAATAACCACGGCAGCCCCTAGAGCCTCAAAATAGCGGCTAGGGCTCCCCTAGGGGCTGTCAGCACCTTCGGCAGGAAGGAAGAGACTGTCTGAGAGAGAGAAATAGACTGGCTGTCAAAAGAAGGAGAAGAGAGTGTCTGTCGGCAACTACGTAGACTAGCTGCAGCTAGGGTTTCATCAGTAGCTGTCGGCAACTGCAGGGAGAGAAAATAAGGCCTGTCGACACTTCAGGGAAGAAGAAAACAGACTATCGGCACTTCAGATAAAGTGAAAATAGGCTATCGGCACTCCAGGGAAGAAGAAAACAGGCTGTCGGCACTCCAGGGAAAGAGAAGGAGGGCTACGACACTGTAGGGAAGGAAGAAACAGGCTTTCAGCACTTCAAAACAGGTTATCGGCACTTCAAGGAAGGGGAAGGAGGGCTGCGGCACTCCAGGGAAGGAGAAAGAGGGCTGCGGCACTGTAGGGAAGGGGAAAACAGGCTGTTGGCACTTGAACAGAGATAAGAAAGCTGGCGGCTGAATGGTGGCTGTTTAGGGTTAGGATTAGGGCTTCATGGAGGAGAAAATAATGGAGGCTCTGATACCATGTTAGGAGACAGCGAATAATGGGAAGTCGTACCCCAATGGGTAGGCAAACATTCTTATATATAATAAAACTAGAGAACACTATTACAACCATACACCCACACACACCGGATAATAATTATATAATACTATTAATAATAATAAGCTACTAACAATAATGGGGGTAAGTACATTGGTGGACCCAAACATTCTTATATATAATAAAATTAGAAAATACTATTACAACCATACACCCACACACACCGGGTAATAATTATATAATACTATTAATAATAATAAGCTACTAACAATAATGGGGATAAGTACATTGGTGGAGTGTTGGGTACATACCTGAGTACACATGGAATTATTCATCTGACATCCTGCCCCGACACACCATAGCAAAGCGGCGTGGCTGAGAGGAAGAATAGACATCTTTTGAAAACTGCACGTGCCTTGATGTTCCAAATGAAAGTTCCCAAAGTCTTCTAGAGTGAAACTATGTTGACAACATGCTACCTTATTAACAAATTGCCATCCTCAATCTTACAGGGAGCTACACCCTTGTCAGTTTTAGTTCCTCAGCAGGTTCCTTTTTCGTTGCCAACCAAGATTTTTGGATGTGTGTGCTATGTTAGAGATACCAGGCAGAGTGTGACAAAGTTAGATGCTCGAGCACTGAAGTGTGCTTTCATGGGATATCCTAAGACACATAAAGAATATAGTTGTTACAGTTCTGAGTTGTGACGGTTTATAGTATCTCAAGATATGGTGTTTGTTGAGTCTACTTTGTTCTATGGGTCAAAGACTCCACATATCTCTACTATTGATAATGGTGTAAACAGTACTTTGATGTATCATTGCTCTACTGATTTACCAGTGGCACCTTCTCCAGCTGCCAGTTCTCCAGTTGATGTTCTAGGGGAATCTTCTCCTGCTGTCCCAGCTTCACCTATGATATCATCATCAGAGTCATCGTCTTCACTAGGCCCCACAACCTCTCCTCTGCTTGAGGTAAGATCTCCTCAGCTGGATCCGGCCCCTGATCAGGTAAGTGATCCTCTTATTGTATTACGCAAATCTTATCGTAGTTGCAGAGATCATCTCTTGTATACTACATCATATCGTGGTTTTCCAGCCACTGTCCAGAAGGGTATCACTACACTTGATCAGCATTCTTTGCCTTGCTCTGTTATATATGCTCTTTCTCATCTAGGTTAACGCAAGGCTATGATTGAGGAGATGAATGCTCTTAAGGCTAATCATATGTGGGACTTGGTAAGTCTTTCTCCTGGGAAGACTACTATTGGATGTAAGTGGGTATATGCTGTCAAGCTTCATTTTGATAGCATTCTCAAACGTTTGAAAGCTCGTCTTGTGGCCTAGGGCTATGCTCAGACATATGGGCTTGACTACTTCGATACCTTCTCACCTGTTGCCAAGATGGCCTCCGTTCAATTATTCTTGTCTTTGGTTGCATCACATCAGTAGCCTTTGTATCAACTCAATGTGAAAAATGCATTTCTTCATGGTGATTTGAAGGAAGAGGTTTATATAGAGCAACTGCTAGGCTTTGTTGCTCGGGGGGGTCTTATGTATGTCGTTTGCAGCGTTCATTGTATGGTCTGAAGCAGTCTCCCAGAGCCTGATTTGGTCACTTTAGCTCAGTAGTACAGGAGTTTGGCCTTCGACAGTCAGTAAAGGATCACACTGTATTCTTTCGGCATACTTCAGCCGGTTACATCTTACTTGTTGTGTATGTGGATGACATTGTTATCACTTGTAGTGATAGTGGAGGGATTGCTAAGCTTAAGTCGTTCTTGGGCACCAAGTTTCAGACGAAAGACCTTGGTGAACTTCAATACTTTCTTGGTATTGAAGTAACCAGGAATAAGAAATGGGTGTTCATTTCTTAGAGGAAGTATGTTCTTGACATTCTGGAGCGAGCAGGGTATATGAATGCCAAAACAGTGGACTCACCTATGGATTCTAACGTCAAGCTAGAGCCAAAAGAAGGAGAGATTCTTTCAAACCCTGAGCAGTATCGACGTACAGTTGGGCAGCTTAATTATCTTACTACCATGACTTATCTAGATATTGCTTATCCAGTGAATATAGTAAGTCAATTTATGTTTGATCCCCGTGTTCCCCATTGGAGAGCAGTGTTATGCATTCTCAGGTATTTGCACAAGAATCCAGGTAAAGGGCTCTAGTTTTCTGATCATGGACATATGGGAATGGAAGGGTACTCTAATGCTGATTGGGCCGGATGCACATTTGACAGGAGATCCACATCTGGTTACTCTGTATTTGTTGGTGGGAACTTGGTTTCCTGGAAGAGTAAG
>JAULJZ010015172.1:0-16132 GCA_032270985.1 Heliamphora pulchella | reverse complement strand
ACTTTCTAATCCGTATAGGTATCAACGTTTGGGTGGCCAACTGATTTATATGACTAAGACTCAACGAGACCTGATTTTTGCAGTCAGTGTAGTTAGTCAATTTATGCATGCTCCTCGTAAGGGTCATCTGGATGCAGTCTTTCTTATCTTGAGGTACCTCAAGACCTGTCCCGGACTTGGTTTATTTTTTTGCTGGCACTCAATCCAGACTTTCATGGTTTACCGATGCAGGTTGTGCTGTATCTAGAACTAACCGACGTTCTACATCTGGTTTATGCACTTTTTATGGTCATCATTTGATATCATGGAAAAGTAAAAGCAAATAGTTATCTCACGATCTTCAGCTGAGACAGAGTATCAAGCTATAGCATAGGGCACTTGTGAAATTCTTTGACTTCGGTCTATTATTGCTAAGCTAAGATATGAGAAAAAAATGATCTTCTCCATTATTTTGTGACAATAAGTCTTCCATTATGCTTACTTTAGATTTAATCCTTCATAAACGAACTAAACATATAGAAGTGTATATTCATTTTATTCAAGGGAAAGTTCAGGCAGGCACTTTGACCCCCTCTCTTGTCTCTTCATCTGATCAGACTACAGACATATTCACCAAGCCAGTGAGACCATTTCTGTTCAAGGCTTCAATTGTCAAGCTGGGTTTGATTGATATCTTTGCCCCAACTTGCAGGAGAGTATTAAAAATAATATCTTTTAGGAAATTAAGATTTTTTATTTTGTGGCTATGTTATCTTTGATTTTAGTTCTTTCTTATATTGTAGATTATTTATTTCTTTTTGTAAATCTATTCTATCTACATAAATAGACAGTTAACCCTCTTTGTAGGTAAGTCAAAATTATTAAATTCTTTTATTATTTTTGTCCAAGTATAGAACAAGTTTGTGAGATATCTCCAGGGAATCTGCATTAAAAAAAAAAAAACAATACATTGGCTATCTCCAAAAACTATAATGGCCAGGTAAGTATTTTTCCTTGCCAGACAGCCATCATCTACAACAGATGGCACATCCACTACTAATATAGAGATGGCTAGTATGAAAGCGCCATTACAAGCAAACTCAAAACTGAAATTAGAGCTACTATATATATAGATATATATAAGAAAGCATTGTGTAAAACAAAATATGAAACCATTGCGTAGAAGATTTGTTTTTTAACCAAATTATATACATTAGCTATAACTTAATCAGTATAAACATGTACCTGCTCCCTCTTCTTCAATTCAGCCTCCCTGGCTTGGAGTTCCTTTTCCCTCATTCTCAAATCCTAGATTTTAGCAGAGGAAAATCAAATTCGTGAAGCCAATGTCTTTACAAACATACAATGGTATTGAACCCAGTATCCTCATTAAATTTTACCTTTGCACTATCAAGAGGGATATCAACTGTGGCTCCACGATCATAATCAGCAGGTTCAGGAGGAAGTGGTGAAAGCCTTGAGGTTGCAGCAGGAGGGACACTTCCAGGACTCTGGTTAAGCAAGTATAACATTAAATAAGCCACAAGCAACAATAAATGATTATCCATAAAGAACTAATTATTACAATAGAGATGATTATTACAATGAGAGAGCATTTTGAAGGGGAAAAATAATCAGGGAAGGAGGCCAAAAAGGCCAAAATAAGTACATAAGAAAAACATTAAGGTGAATTTGGTTCAAGGAAAAATAATAATAATTTAATTAGTGATGGGATTTGAGGTGTGAGATTTCTTATTCCAATGTCATATTTGAGGTGAGCCCAAAAAATAAAGTAATAGATTTTCGCAATTACTTATATTTAAAAAAAAGCTTTTGCGGTAAATAGAAAATTTGCATAATCTTCACAGCAAAGGTATCATATACACGGATTCCTAACAAGGATCGATAGGCACAAAATCATTAACCAAACAACTAAAAGCACACCATACCAACTCATCTACCACTATCATCACCTGTAGTGTGAGTGCGTAACCTATATCAAGGCCTCAACATTGATCAGTGCAAACTATTCCCATTACCAAGCACTGTTCATGACAAGCCACCATTATTAGCACCACTGAAGTAACAAGATATGGCCGCCACCTCGAAGGCTCAAATAAGAAACTTATGTTGCCACCACTGCTTTCATCGCCTTGCAGCCACCACCACTTCACAACACAAGAGCTTTCTTTTGAGCTAATTCTCTAGCAGGACCAATCGTGAATGGATTCACCTCCGGCCTCCATCAACTAGGGCAGCAGGCAGGCAAAGGAAGTAAATAGATATGGATTGCACCGAAGCCAAATTGCTTAAGCTAAGTAGTAAGTCTTGATCTCTTTTTCTTGTAATCTCTTCCTAGGGGAAATACACTTCCCATTGCACGCCGAAGATGAAAAGGCCCTTTCCCCTTTTAATATGGTAAGACTATAAAGCATCTTAGAATAATCCATTCCATTTTTTAGCTAGATCTGTTCCATTTTTTAACTGGATCTGGGCCTCTAGGCCCCTTGCTTCAGCATAAAACAATTGTATTTAGTAAATTAGTAGGCAATACCTCTTAATGAGAACCTGTAAAAGAGCAATCCTGACTGCAGGGATATAACCTTTTGAAATTCATTCTTGCATTCAAGTCTAACTCCCCCTTCTATCTGCCATTGCAACTTGAGCTAGCAAACTGAGGTTTAGCTTGAACGAAGGCAAATATCCCTTTATAGCTCTTGTTTGCACTGAACTGCTTGAGCTAGGGGTTTAGACCCGACAAGGTATTGGATGGGCAATCTTGAGTGGTCTGGTGGCAGATAGTAGCATGGGCAAAGCACTTTGCTGCAGCCTGCCACAAGCAATCGATTCATTTTTTATGATGAGGAAGCAATGTAAGGAAACTCCGGGCAAAGCCAAGATGTTAGGATAGTATAACAAAACCTCCGTAGGATCAATGAGAGACAAAAAAACCTATGACGCAGGGGTGCGGGTACACAGTACGAGTACGGGTACGGTACGCTGGATGATAAGATCTAAAAACATAGAGTACAGGTACAAATGTGGTCCGGCCGTAACTTTGTTTATTTTGTGTACTTTTAGCATTGCATTACATATATATGATAAATACAAAATTACTTTTACCTTATGATAGGTAAAAATAAATGTTAGATCATATTAGCATTGTCATCCCAAAACTGTGTCTTTGGCAGTTGCTAGTTGGGACTGCAAATGGCGATATTTGTTGGGCTCGACGACAATGCTATCATTGCTATGGCAATCGTATTGGTTGAAAGTTGTTTTCTATAGTCACAAACCTTAAGAGAAAGTATCAAATGATGTATTTCTTATACAAATTTAAATTTTAAATTTTAGATTTTTTATTAAATTGAAGAATCTAAATCATGTTTTTTAATATTTAAATTTATCTTTAAATCAAAACAGATAACATATCATTTACTCTAGTACTTTTTAAATTTTTAAAAGCTTAAGTTCAACATATCCATTCATGTACCCAAAACGTACCACTGCCGTACCCAAAATGTACCAATGTCTTACCCAAAACGTACTAATGCCGCACTCAACAATTGGAAAAGTACCAAGTACTTTATTAGAGTACCGAATGCCGTACCCGGTGCGTGTATGGCACCATTTCTAGAATACTCATGCTTCATAGTAAAAAAGATTAAGAAAAAATCAAGAACAAGAACAATACACATGATTTACGTGGCTCATCCAATGAGAACTACGTCCACAACTGCTGCAGAGTTTCACTATGACAAATAATGAATAGGTTACATCAGAATTGCCCAAAGCTACAATATATACGTCTACGGCTGTTGCAAATTTTCACTATGACGAATAATGACTCGGTACACACTGCTTATCAGGCTCCACACAACTTAACACAACACCCATAAAAACCATCAAGTGACCCCAAGAGTTTAAGAGCAGTTGAACCCAAGATCTCCACTTCCTTAGATGTGGTCCGTTACCCACTAATTTACCCCTTTGGATTAGCGAGTAGTCAGTTCTTATATATCCATCGTTCATCACCACAAATGACACAAACACTACCTCCAACACCAAGGAAAATTCACTATTAGCACAAGAAGTTTAGTGCAATCAATCACATCATCTAATTAATGACTGCACTGCTACAGTCCCACCACCACCATAAACATTGGCTAGCCATTGCTAGTACCATTCCCATCACAATTAACAGAAGATGACCAGCGCTTAAACACTGTCAACACGAACCATCTATATGCCATTCAATTCTAAGACAACACAACTCTACCAACACCTGTGTTAATCCATAAACAGCCATACGGCCCATACCCATAACCATGATCACCTTTCCATCAATTTTCACAATTATTACATTATTACATCTGGTAATCCGTCACCACATGGCACATCTATTATTTCCACCTCTGCTATTGCCAATGTCATCTAACGCATTTGAAAAAAAAAGGAACAACACGTCAACCAACGAAGTCGTCACCACACTACAACCAAAACCTTTAACACTCACCGCCAAAATCACCACCATCAACCTGTGATCCACATTATCACCACTATTTCCATCGTCATCACTGTGGCCTAATCATCATCAACAAACCCCTATCCTACCTTGAAAAGATGAGCAACACCATTTCACCCCTCCAATTCACATAGTCAAAACTATAACTTTGATGTGTTTTCATATTAGATCTTTTCATGTACTTATTGGGTCCTCTTTTTCCGTCTCCTTTAATAAAAACACCTCAAAATCTTTCCAGTAATTTAAAACTTCATTTTCCATTTTAAACAACACAATTTACCTTATTAAGAAATGACAACACCATGACTCAAGTATGCACTCGCCCACTCTACACTTTGTTCAACCAACAGTATACCTATAGTGATATAATTGCGTTATATGATATTACCTGAACCATAAGGCATCTTAGCACAGTTTCATCTCCAAATAATAACATCAACCAACATTGTCAATTGTGTTTCTCAATAAATAAAAGTTGATAAAAAAAAGTGAGAACCTTTGACAAAATAAGCTCACTAATTCCAAAATAATTATCAAAAAACAGTTGCAGTAACACTTTTGACAATTCCACAGGAAATCAAATATATAACTATAAAAATGAACACATATTTTAAAGGATAACACGCATAAAATGGAAAATGAAGACTTTGCAGATAGTTCGGTCATTTCAATGAAATCTTAAAAGATTAATTATAATGATACTCCAATTTTCCAACGAAAACAATACGGTACCATTTGTACCAGGAAAAAATGTATGAGGAAATTTACAATCGACGCTTTCATGAATTAGACAAGCAGTTATGTTTAGTTATAAAAATGAAATAGTAAAAAAAAAGTACAACATATGCTTTTTCATGAAAATTTAGAATTGTCATTTTCTCTATAGAAATCAGTCAAGCCTAACACTCAAAGATTTGAAAGTGAACACCATACACATACAAGAATGTTAGATAGAGTCATCAAAAGCTTTAGAAAGTACATATGACCATTTTAGCTGAAATACCTTGCAGATAGTTGTTGCACCACTCACCAGTATTGTATAGAAAAGTAATAAAAAAATTATGTGAGACACACTTTATGTCCTTGTAGAATATAGACAACACTCTTTAGCTTGAACTATTGTCCACATAGACAACATACTCTGCATTTTGCTCATATTTACGTTAATTGTTTACTAATGCATTATTAGGTTACAATCACCAAACTATCGCTCACATAAACATAATCATTTAGGAATATGCAAACAGATACAGGCACACATGCACACCCCACAAACCTATAAAGATAGAGAATCAAGCACAATAAGGCCATATGCATGATTCATGAAAAAATCATAATCTTTAGTAGCAGAAAAGGGAAATAAATTAAAAGTTGACATGTTCATTAACATAAGACTGAAATTTCATGCATTAGCAGTGGCCAACGGGTTATGAAGTTCCAATTTTCATATTACCATCAAACACAAGTTCATCATTCAGTAATTTCAGGTACTACAAGAAATTTAGGAATATGACTACCGCATAATTTTGGGTCAGTTCTATATTTTAGTAACTAATTTCATGTTTTGGGCTTGACATAGTCATTGCTGGCCAACAAATTTCATGTGACTTTTGAATGATGATCTTGAAATTTAACAGCATAAATGCTGTTAAGCTTTGAAAAAGTTAAGTGCAGGAAATGGTTATTTTGTTGTAACTCTATTTATATATTTGAACGAAAATTAAGAATGAGACATGTATTGCTTATTTTCTGGGATTTTATCCTTGTTCAGCCTCCTTAGGCTTATTTTGCTGTTGGCACAGCAGTTCTTGCTCAATGATCCTTTTCATAATTTGCATCCTTCGGAATTTCATGAGCCTCTCTCAGGTCAATATATGTAAAATTACAGAATGATAGTCATTGTGAAAAAGAGGCAATAGAGATAGGAACATCCATTCACATACTGATCTTCAACTATAGGAGCATTTGAGTATATAAATATGTATAACAACTACAAAATCTATGCATGGACCCACAGTTAACTCATGGTAACTTCATGTAGCAGAGGAAAAAGAAGTATGCACATCCCGTAAGTTATACAACGAAACAAAATGGATTAGACTCAACATATCCAGATAAAAGAAGCAACATTTTCAAGTAAAATTAACTACAAGAACCGGAGCAAGAATCAGCTTACTGTCATATAAAATGCACCTCCACCACAGTTTGATTGACCTGAACCTTTCCCTCGACCTGCTTGATCCTAACATAAATCATAAAGCAGTGCCATACAAATTGGATATTTTAAAAAAATCAAGGATTATTGCCAATTAAAAAAAAATCAAGGATTCTTCACCTCATGTGAATGAGGAGAAGAAAAATACTTCATGTATCGGAACCAAGTTAGCCAACATTTAAACTTGCAACAATAGATTACCAGAATATTTGGCTCCATACAGCCATTGGAGGATAAACAGTCGGTAGTATATGATGCTTCAATAACTTAACAGGTGCAAATTCCTCTTCAAAAGTAGAACATAAGTAAACAAAGTCTTACCCATTGACACCAGGAATAAATGTTATGTTCCATGAATGAAAAAACATACATGATGCACAAATACAGAATACAACTATGAAGGCTTTAGGTTTATAAATTTCCTTAAAATTTCAATAAACTTTATTCATATACATTATTGTTGTAGCATGTGGTGCACATATTGTTATAGAATGCTTACCCCATTCTATCATTATCTAAAAATAATTTCTAATTATCCAATACTCTGTCTCTTCCCCCCCCCCCCCCTCCTTTCTCTCTCTCACCCACCCACCCACCCACACACACATGCGCACTCGCGCACAATGTCAATATTAACTGTTATGTTCACATTAAAATGGTGGTTTTCTGCAAGAACTCAAGGCAACTTCAAAAAGGTGCAAACTCATTCTTTGTTGCATCTGGCACAAGATGATAAAGAGAGAACTTCGTCTATTGATGAATAACGGATTGACGAACACCAAGATGGTGTCCTCTCCTTATAATAGCATATATATATATATATATATAAGCATCTAAGTCAATGTACGCCGTTTAATCTCAAAGCAAAAGTCAACCCACAACATAATGCAACATGCCTAATTCTTAATAAAGATTAATTACCAATTCTAAATTTGAAGGGGGGAAATAATACAAGCAGGAAAAACTCAGAAATAAACAACCCAAACTTTGAAGCTGCCTACATACTTATATCCTCTGTATATTTAGTAGGTTCTGAAATAACTTAAGTTTCTCCCAATAAGAAGAAAACACATGAACAATCACAGAACTTCATTCAACTCTCTTTGATTGCTGGGAAAGTAAGAAAAAAGCAAAGAAAAGAAATATGTTAATAATTTTGAGTTCCACAAAATAAAATGTAAACCTCTGCTCAAACAAGCAAACTAACTCTATCAGGTTCATCTGGCGGTGATTTTGTACTTCCCATTTTCTAGATCAGAAACTTCAAAATTCAAATTCCAATTTTTTACCTTCTTTTCTACTGAGAAGCCTAAGACCACATTCTGGATTAACAAATATAGTCTGAATTTATTATACATACCCTCAAAAAATACATAGATACGCCCTAGTTTTTGATATTTTCTTATGAATTATTGTCGGTTCGAGACTTTTGTGATGATTTTTGTTACGGAAAATTGTGATGTTTTTTGTTATGACTTATGACCTGTTGTGATTTTAAGTACGAACATTTGTGGCTAGTCATGAAGGTGCATGTAGTATGCACTTTTTTCTGTGTGTACAGTCGCATTGCCCATACGATAGCTTGAATAGAGATGCATAAAAAAAAAATCCTAAAATTGCAAAGCCATTCAAATCGACGACAATAGGATTTCAATTCACCACAAAAACAAATCCAATACACAGATCTGGCAATTCTGACATCAAATCATCGAAACCAACCTGTAGAAACATTAATTCAATTGCATATAGCAAATCTATTAAAATGTCGGGAACAAAGAATATTTCAATCCACAAAATTGAAGCAAAAAATAATACACATCACGGGAAACATTGTAGGTTTCAAAATTCTGCATTCAATACGATTTGATTTGCGCAGAGTTATGCCCAATAATGTATATCCATATATTTTCGACTTACTGCAAATGGGTTCACTTCATCTTCCTCGAAAGGATTAGAATCGTAACGGCTGGCCATGAATCAGAATGAGAGCAAGAAAATGTGGTCCTTCGGAGAAACAAAAATGGTACAAATGCCAGAGATCTGGTGATCTGAAATGGGGCCAAATGAATCTGAAAGAAAAGTTATAAGGGTTTTGATTGTGCTTTCGATTGGGTGGAAATGAAGGAACGTATGTGCAGGCGAACGGCACCACTATCGTTTTCGAATTGTTTGTTAAAGTGTGTTTGGTTCGGAGGAAAATAGAATACTAGAGAGGAAACTTTTCGCGGGTGGGAGCGGACGCAGGAAATGTATTCGCGGGGGAATATATCATATAAATTTTGACAGCGTTTGTTTCTGGTTAAAAGTCTTTGTTTTTGGCCTTTATCATTTTCAAATTAGTAATTTATATATTATAATTTATAACAAAAATTATTAATATTTAATAAATATTATAATTTATAATTAAAATAAAAAAATTAATTATTAATTATAACAAAAATTATAAATATTTAAAAAATTTATAATTTATAATTTATACTTAAAATTAATAATATAAAATTAAAAAGTACTAACATATCTTTGCTAAACACGCCCACTTTTGAAACAAAAGTGGGTGAAAAGATTGGAGAAGTGGACGAGGTGGGGGCAGAGAGAGGACCATAACAAAAAAATATTTTTTAACTTTAAAAAAAATTATTATTATTAAAATAAATATTATTGATTAATAATTAGAATTAAAACTATAGAAAAACAAGAAATTAGAGAAAAAAATGAAAATTAAATACAATTTTTGTATTTTAGTCTTATTATATTGTTAAAAAATTATACACTTATATATAAAATATATTTAATTAATCTAATCCGAGAAGGGATGAAAAAAAACAAATAACATCCCTAGTACAAAATAGAGAGAAAAATTCATGAAACGGTGAAAATAAGGAAATTGCATCCCTACTTTGGGCATCTACTTGTACAAGTATTACTGTATTGAATACAAACACTTCAGTACATAATATAGGAGTTCAAAAAAGAAATTGTGGACATTTATGCTCTGTTTGTTTTAAAGTAAAATATTTTATAATAAAAATAATCATGTAAAATTATTTGTAAGAAGTAGTTATTTTTGTTGTTTTCAATGTTTAGGTGGTACTTAAAAAATATTTTTTTTGAATATAATTTTTTTATCAAAATATACTACTAATATTGTCGTACTTGTCACTACTACTGCCGTCATCGCCACTACTGCCATTACCACCATCGTCGCTGCCACCATAGCTATCGCCACCACCGCTGCCACTATCAACATTTTCATTATCGTCGCCATCATCACTATCCCTACCACTACCTTTAACATTATACTCACCTTCACCACGACCACCATCATCACCACCGCTATCACCAACTCCACCACAGTCATTGCTATTCACTGTTATTGCTACCATTGTCGCCACCACTATCGTTGTTGCTGTCACCAGTTTTTTTTTTGACTATTGCCCCCACTGTTGTCTCTATTATTACCACCATTATTGTTATCATCTTCACCACTGTGGCACCTTTCTCCTCCTCTACCACCACCAATGCCCGCTATCGACCTTCACCTCTATCGCTTTCATTATTGCCACTAATACCACCGTTGTCACCACTATCACAGGACCACAGCTACTAACAATGAAAATAGTTTACATCATCTTTTATGTAAATTAATTTGGTTATTTTGATATAAAATATTATTATATTAAAAAATATTTTATGTTACTTTTATCAATCAAATACTAAAAAAATAGATAAAATATTTTATGTTAAAATAAACGAAACCTTAAAATCACCTACAAATATATGTTGTTTTTTAATACAATGAAAATTATATTTTGATTTTACTTTTGCATTTGGAGACACACCAATAACTTCAAAAAGAAAAAAAATATTGGGCACCTCAAGCGGCTCGAATATAATTTTTATATCTATGACCCGTAATATAAGTTTCAGTTGGTTTTTTAACTGTTCCACCGAGGCATTCTTTTTGCCACATTTATCTTCGTTTTGTCCTTCGCTTTTCGATGTGATTTTGTCTTATTTTGGGTATGAACTGTTAGGAAAAATAACAATATGAAGTGTACAAAATTGCACAAAATAGAAAATCAGAACAACGACAAAAGAAATTAAACTGAAATTGCAAAAAGTTAGAAAAGATGTTACAATAAGGAAAAGAATCGAGATTTGTGTTTGACACAATCTTCATAAGACAAAAATGTCATTGCTATGATGCCATCTCAAAAAAAAAATGTGTTTGGCTCAAGATATAAATGTTGAAATAGTTAATGCTATCAACTTATCACTTAAGGTGTCACATAATCTCATTATTGCCCAGACAAGAGGAAAGAAGTTTGTATGCTTCACATGAGAGGAGCAAAAAGGATACTTGCGTGCTAAAAAGCAAAAGAATTTACAATATGGTGAAGAATGGTCTCTTTTGAAATATTTTCAAAAACAAGTTATTGATAATTCATGTTTTAACTGTGTAATTCAATTTTATGTTGATAAAACGAGAACGAATATTTTTTTGGGCTCACCATCAAATGATTACAGATTATGGTCATTTTGGGAATGTGGTATCATTTGATACGACGTTCTGAACAAATAATGATTGTCAACTATTGGTTATTTTTACTAGTTTTAACCATTTTTGCATGATAGTAGTTTTTTATACTGTATTGTTATATGATGAAACTATAGCATCATTTGAGTGGTTATTTGAAAAAAAATTCCATGCAATGTAAAAAAAAAGCCTATTTTTTATAGACCAAGATCAAGCAATGGCTAAGACAATTTCTATTGTAATGTCTAATCTTAATCATGGATTATGTAGTTTTCATCACTTGCAAAATATTTTGAAGCACTTGAACTACTGGTTCAAGGGTGTTTCAACATTTAGTAGTGATATGAAAGTTTTTGTACTTTCGGGTACAAAGATGAAACAAGTTGATTGAAGCTTGGAATTCGTTACTTTATAAATACAACTTAGAGGAGAATATATGAATAAAAAACAAAGAGCAATTTATGGATTAGTTATTTTTTTAGACTTCGTAAGAGTTTTAATCCTACCATATTTATTTTAGTAGTTTTAGTCCCATCATAAATCAAGATAAAATTTTATGATTGATTTTCCCCTATTTAAAAAATCTTACTTTTCTTTTTACCATATGGGAATTTTGAATTTGAGAAAATTTGACACTATATACATTTATACTTATATTATCCACACTTATAGCATAACCCTAGCCGCCACTGCCTTCCCCTTCCCTTCTCCAAAGCCTAGTCGCTATCTCTAAACCACCATCGGCTTCGCATCACCGCTGCTGCTCCTCCTTCTCTTCCTCCTTGCCACCGCCACCAACCTCGACCTCCTCCTCCTTCTCCTCGCCGGTGTACAGAACCAAAGCCACGACGAAGATGAAGGAATCACCAAAGCCACGGTGTGCAGAACCTCGACCCCCACTTCGTCACCGTCGCCGACCTCGACCTCCCCCTTCTCCTCGCCAGCGTGCAGAACTAAAGCCAAGACAGAGATGGCATAATCATTTAAAGCCACAATGTGCAGAATCTCAACCTCCTCCTAATCGTTGTCTTCATCCTCTATCGTCGTTTTTATCCTCTATCGCAGTCAACCTCGATGTCGTCGTCGTCAACCTCAATGTCGTTGTCATTCTCCCTCGCCATTGTTGTTATCATTCATCGTTGTTGCTGTCAGCATCTCTTGTCATCCGCAACCCCGACATCGCTAATACATGTATCAGTTGTGTTTGAGCTGTGGAATCACTGTAAATACAAGGAATAGTCCAACTAATACCAATTGATACATGTATCAGTTGTGTTTGAACTGCAAGATCAATGAAAATACAAGGCAGAGCCCAACTAATACATGTTGTATGTGAGTTGCGACATCATTGAAAATACAATGTAGATTCATAAAAGTATCTTAACTGATACATGTATCGGTTACATATGAGGTGCAAGATAATTAAAAAAACGCTACGGAGTTCGACTGATACATATATATCATTTGGTGAGGGATAGTGACGACAACGGTAAGGGAGGATGACGACGACGTTGAGCATGAAGACGGCGATGATGGCAGCGACGGAGGATGGAGACGGCAACAGAACTAGGGTTGTGGTGATTGCGGCGTGAGATTTTGGAAAAAAACTTTAAAGAGATTTTGGGAGAGATTTTCGGGACAAAATTCTTCATTCCAATTTAGGAATGGATTTGGTCAAATAAATCTTCTGAATATATAATTTAAGAGTATTTCAAAGAATTAAAATTAAAACCCGACTGATCCCAATAAAAAAGGTTGAATGTGATTAAAATTAATTTTACAACCAAAAAGAGGACCTAACCCTAAATTTAAGGATATTTTAAGAAATTAAAATTGATACGGGACTAATCTCAATAAAAAAGGTTAAATAGGACTAAAACTAATTTTACTACTAAAAAGATGACCTAATCCTAAATTCTCCTAAAAAAACTTAGGAACTCATAAAGAAGTGGGCACATGCATGTATACGTTAAGTGGTCTCATTTACTACCAAAATGTTAAGTATCCAATTAATTGAGCGCTTTAACTCAAAATTAAGGCAACATTTGAAATTTGACCACAATATTATTAAATTATTTATTGATTTCAATCAAGTTATGCTTGACAAATGAGCAATGAAAAAGAAACTATATATAATTCCAAGCAAAAAATGGCAAGAATAATCTTCAAAAATAGTCCCATGTTAGTTCAAATCGTAAAAATTTACACATCTCTTATCTTTCATTTGTTCTATGAAGAGTTAGACATTTCCTTAAATTATAAGGTAAATAAATGTTATGAGTTAGAAGAAGAAATAATGTATGTGACTAAGTAAGAGTAGGATTTGACGAGTTAGGGGGAGGCAAAACTTGTTAACAAGTTCATTGTAGCTGTGGAAAAATTGAGAATTTTAACATTTTATGCAATCATGCTACTAAAATGTTCCATCAATTGAATATTATGGAAATTCTAGAAGATATATTTTAAGACAATGGATTGTAGATACAAAGGGTTGTTCATCTAAAACAAACAAAGTTGGAGTGGATAACGTTGATCCTAAATTGGTCATATCAACGCATTATAGGTATTCTTATCCTAAAATGATAAAACTTGCAAATCAGGTTTAGAAATATAATGTTGCAAATGAGTTAGTGAATGATACTATTATAAATTTGTGTACAAAAGTGGACAGTATGAACATTGCGCTAGTTAGTTTTGAAGCTTCTAGTATTAGAATCTAAATTGACATTGGATTAGATGGGGTTGATCCTAATTTTGAACGAGTTAAAGGCTTAAAAAAGAAAAACATGAATGCACACAATGGTAGTAGTAGGTTAAAGTCTTAGCATGAGAAAGTTGAAGAAAAGAAAGAAGTTGCTTCATGATCTCGCCTTAGTGAGGTATTAGATATAATCAACTACTTGATTTTAAAAATTTTAGATTTGAATCTTGGTGCAAATAAATTTATAAATTTTTGAACTTTTTTAGAGTATTGAGAACTCTAAGAGCAACTCCAACAGTCTTTTTAAAAAGTGCTTGTTAGCTATTTTAGCTAGTTAATACTATATTTTTGCCTTCAATAGGCTCTTTAAATGGCTCTTTATTTTAACTATTCTCCTTTTGACTAGCTAAATTTAGCTAACCTTCTCGGCTTTTTAAATTATATAAAGAAGAATTTATGAAACAATTTTAAAAGTTTGAACAGTTAGCTAAAATAAAGAGTAGTGTTGAAGTGCATATATACATAAAAAGGTTGCTAAGCAAAATAGAGATAGTACTTTTTTTGTACTTTTGGCTAGCCAAAATAGTTAGTAGTATTAGAAATGCTCTAACAATTCAGAACATATGCTTAATTAATCTTCAAACCAACCATCGGTGATTCTATAGAAGTAGTATTTTATGAAATAAGATACTTAAATTTGGTCTCAAGTGATGGATTACGGCTATAATTTTCTCATAAATGATACTTTGTCTTCCCAAGCATCATTAAGTACATAAAATTCAACTTAAATTTACAAATGTTCATTCAAGATTATAATTCAAATTAGTTTTTTGATATATTCTTTTTAGAGAATAGTATTTAATCGAAATTGACACATTTCTATGGAGCCATAGTCATTCAAGCACGCAATGATAATTTTTATAATTCTTAGTATTTCGCAGCCAACCCCACAAAATTGAATGGTATAAAGGGATAACATTTGATTAGTTAGTAGAGAACAATTATCAATTTTTTTTTTTGTATTTTTTTGGCCTATATTAATTTTTATCCTAATTGAAGTTTGATTTTGGATTATTGAATGTAAATGATTTTTAAATGTTTTTTTATTATCAAATATTGGTTTTTCATCACTGAAATTATGTTCTATAGCAGCGGAAACAAATGTTAATATTACTTCTCATGCTATTGTTAATATTATTTATTGTTTTTAGCAAACATGGCAAGGAAATGATATCGTACTTAAGACATGGAGAATGATTCATAACCTAATCGGTCAAATGACATTTCACATTGGTCTTTACAGCCTATCCAGTTACATGGATCTTCACAACCCCACCATGGCTCCCCACAAGCTCCGTCACAAAACTTCTTACACACTCAAAATGCAGAGGACAACATTGATGATGAGTCATTTAGGGAATTACAAGTTGGAGTTACAGGTTGGGTATACATAGTTTATTTTTATAATTTCATTTCATATTATTATTGTAGTTTATGTGTATTATATTAGTGGCATCTAATCATTTTTAAGATTTTTTATTTTACATTCAGATAAAGCAGGTAAGCGTAACAAACGAGGAGTTACACAAATGTCTGATATTTGGAATCTGCTACCAGAAAAATGAATTATGGTTACATTCAATAACGCTTTTCAGCTTATTGAAGTATAAGGTGGTGTGTTCAATCGCTTTATAGGAACTGTTGCTAGAAAGCCAAATCTATACCCAATTAATTGCGGTAATTGACATAAAGTGTCAGATCATTATAAAGAAGAATGTTTTAATATTATTGAGGTAATAATTTATAGTTACAAATATTTTTTTGTCACTATTTGTGAATATCACACATTAGTTTTTTAGTACTTTTTTGGAATATTTATATTTTGTTTTCACATTTAAACATGTAATTGCAGTCTAAGTTTGTTCTTCCTGAAAATGGGAAAGAAAAAATAACAATCAAACTTAATATCTTGAAGCAGTTAGGTGAGAAATTGAGAAATTAGAAATGTGGTTTAAAATCAAAATATTTTGATGTGACAAAAATAGTAACATAAATAATGTTGGGAGACAAACCAATGCCAAAATAAAATATATACATACTCGGTGATCCAAAAAATACATCTTTATTAACTTTCAACAATTACAATAATCTGAAATTACAGGAAAATAAAATAAC
>JAULJZ010015171.1:0-39032 GCA_032270985.1 Heliamphora pulchella | reverse complement strand
TAATTTATACATCTTTTTCTCATTTTTAAGCTTAAAAAGAAAAAAATTAGCTTTTTGGGCACAATTTCCTAGGTGGCTGGCCATGCAAGGGTAATTTTATCATTTTTGTTGTTATTTTATTTTTTATTAATTAATTGTATATAAATATCTGATTTTGGGTGTCTATGTGTCAAATTTTAGATTTTTAGGACTTTTTACTATACTAGGGGCAAAATGGTCATTTTACCATAATTATGAGAATTTTTGATTTTTAATTTTATGTTTCATGTTATTTACATAATTTAAGTTGTCTTGGGACTTTTCTGAGTATTAGGGCTTTTCCTTTGAGTATTTGGTCTATTTAGGGTTTTCGGGTCACGTTAGGGTTTTGGGTTGATTAGGGTTTGTCCAATTCATGCAGCAACCTAAGTTCTCATTATTTATCCGTTGCTAATACTTGGGTTTGGGCTAAATCGCTCCACATGTAGTTATAGTTCAGGCTGTTACAACTAGGGTTGTAATGACCCGGTACAGACCCTAGTTGTAATAACCTAGTTAATAACGACCCGTGTAAAGACCCTACTTGAACCCTAGTGTTAGTGACAGATAGTCTACAAGGCCATAGAGTACAGAGAAGATTAAAAGTCCTAACTCAACTCAAAAACCCTAACTTAACTCGAGAACCCTAAGTTCGGCCCGAAAACTGCAAAAAAATTCAAAACTCAGGCAACAAAGCCTTAGCACCCGGAGAGTCTTCTAACATTCAAAATTAAGTATATATTATGAAATAATGAATTAAAAATATAAAATTCTCATAAATAGGGCAAAATGACCATTTTGCCCACAATACTTCAAGAAGTCTTGAAAACTCAAATTTTGACATATGGATACTCTAAATCAAGGATTTAAGTACAATTAAGTAGTAAAAGACAAAATAACATCAAAAAATGCAAAAAATACCCTTAGTGGCCGACTACCTTCGGAAATGTGCCAAAAAGTGACTTTTTGCTTAAAATGATGAGAAATGTATTAAATTAAGCATTATGATGATTCAATACTTGTTGAACAAGTAATATACAGAATAATATAGTGTAATAGGCCAAAGAATCAAACAAATTATTATTGAAGTTATACACAATGAAATAAGTCAAAAAGTCATATATTGCCAAAATAGCTTAATTTGACTTAAAAGACTATATCTATTCAATCAATTGCTATGAAAACTATGATAATATAAGAAAATACTATATGTTTCATAAATATATTAAAATAATAAGTCTCAGTAGAAAAAGACACAAAAAAGATACAGCAAATAAACTTTTAATGCATTTTCTTGCACAATAGGAGCACGAAAATCAAGAACCCTTTGATTGATGGGGGATCATATTTTTGTCACCCCAAACTGATCCCGAGCTGTGTTTAGCTTCCCAAAAATCTGATTTTGTCCCCTAACAACTTGAACTACAATAAATTAGCCCATGTGAAATGAAGAAAAAGTACTAAAGCATTAATTACTTGGTTCCCTAACTTTTTCTATATAAGCTAACGCCAAACACCTTCTTCCCCTTGAATATTTCGGTGGAGAGAGAGGGAGAGAGACCAGATCTTAAGTGTTCTTGAGGGTCCATGGGAGTTTGAGATAGGAAAGAAGAAGAAGAAGAAGAAGAAGAAGAAGGAGGGATTCAAGAAAGGGGTCTTTGGGGACCATGGTTTCAAAGCTAAGTCTAAATCCATCCTCCACCATCCTTTGATCTCTCAAACATGTAAGTAAAATCTCTAAATATTGTATCTAAGATCCCTCAAAATATCTCTCAACCCATCCCTTAAAACACTCTAAAAATCAAGAACTGAAATCAAACCGAAAAGGCGTCGTAGTTGGAGATTAGGGGCTGTTTTGTTTATGAATGATATGAGATGTTGTTGTGTGTTTTTATCTTTGAGTTTGATGACATATAAGTGTGCTGGAGCCTGGATATGAATATCTAAAATACAAGCATGCAAAGAAATGGAACAAAAACTTGACATGACATAAGTAGAGGACTTGAACCCTAATAGGCTTAATTTTTGAGAACTTTGATGTTTCAGCCCTGTGATTTGAAATGCCATAACTCAATGTAAAAAATTGATTTAAGTTTTATTTTTTTGTCCAGAGTTATATTGTTGTGTTATCTTTCATCCAATGTTTTTTTCAACTCATTTTCATAACAAGAACTTAAGATATTGCAATTTTACCAAAGTGTGTCATTTTCTGACTAGTCAACACTACCGACTTGTAAACCCTAGTTTAAAATGCGATCCGAACATTGGTCAAAAAAATGAAAGTTATAGGAAATCTGAATATATATCTACCCACAGAAACTGAGAACAAAATATTGAGTTTTGATAGGTCAAAACCTCTTTGAAAGTCTCTACTGAGTTTCAGCCCCCAAGGAACATTCTGTTACATATTGTTATATAGCTCAAAACCCCTATTGTTAGTGACCTATTCCAAACGTGGTCTACATGAACATTGTAGATAATATATTGAAGTATTTTCTGCCCAAATATTAGACCTTAAAGCTTCGGGATGATACCTCAAAACCGTTTCAAACCCTCTGTCCAAAACCAGCTCTACTGAGTTTTGGCGGCTGACCGAACCTATTTTTTAAAATGGCTAAAAAGTCTACCTTGTTCCAAACAACTATCCTTAGTTATAAACATGTAACTTGTAGAGAACTTGTTGAACTAGAACATACTAAACAATGGGCTCATTTGGACTTGATATGATACCCCAAACCGAAGACCAACATAAGTATGTTTTTTGTGAAATCTTAAGAAAAGTGCTGAACCGTTTTTTGCTTAGGATGTTTTGTTCATCCATTTGCTTTAGGTTTTGGCCTTGGTGTTAAACATGAGAATTGGAGAGAATAATTTTATCTAAATGGTGTTTAAAAATCATAACTTGGTTCCAAGTCTAGATACCTCAAAACTTTGTCGGCTCTTTTAATTTAATACTTGATATTTGGCCTTACGGTTGCTAAGAGTGATTTGAGTATCCTTTACTGTGAGAGCCAAGTTTTATATGATGATTAGTTGATTAGTGCTTATTGGTATATATATGATGATTAGAACGCATGCTAATGTTAGTTGTGGTTCAGAATATAAGTAGTTATACCATGAGTATCATGATTGTGGTACTAGAAGGATCTGGTGGGTTACCTCTTGTACGTTTTAAGTTGTATCTTAATGTGGTTGATATGGGGTGTTGACAATGGGCCATGTGCGTCTTGAGCCGTGCTATGTCCTGAGCCGTATCACGTCTTGAGCCAAACTACCGCTATACGCCGTAGTGATCGGGAACGCTGATGTACGAGAACCTAACGTACGGGAACGTAATGGTACCATTCAAATTGTTGTGTCGAGTATGAATAGCTTTGGGCCATGTATGTCCTGAGCTGTGTTACGTCCTAAGCCGTATCACGTCTTGAGCTGAACTGCCGCTATACGCTGTAGTGATCGGGAACGTTGATATACGAGAACCTAACGTACAGGAATATAATGGTGTCATTCGGATTACTGTATTTGATATGTTAACTTTTGGCCATGTATGTCCTGAGCCATGTTACGTCCTGAGCAGTATCACGTCTTGAGCCGAACTACCGCTATACGCTGTAGTTGATGTACGAGAACCTAACATACGGGAACATAATGGTGCCACTCAGAATTCGATTGGTTGATTTATAATCAGGATGGGTTATGTTGAGTTATTTTTCATGATTCTATGTCTAGGGCGTTGCTGGTTGCCATTTTTGAAACTGTTTTGGGATATATTCCCCTTGTACACCTTGGGTACGTCTCGGTGTTACAAATTTGATTGGTGTTTGAAATGGTTTAAGGATATTGTTGGACACCATAGGTTCGTCGCTAGCATTCTGGTTTTGATGATTTAGACTTTTGGTTGATACCGGCAAAGGCATCACGCATCTTAAGGTAGAAATTGTTGGCCCGAATAAGGGTGGCTGAATATTTTGGTTGGCTAACCCCCACGTCGTTGCCATTGAGTAAAATAGCTGTGGCATGAAACCAGGCGACGTGGTTACAATTCGTAACGAGGCACGATGATGGCTTTGGTGATCAAGTCCCATTAAGTCTACTCTGGTGATTCCCGGCGTGGAATTCCTGTTATTATCTGGGTGCATTTTGGGTTGGGCATCTGCATTTCATACACGCATGTTTATTAACTTATATGCTATCATGTCATAAATTAGTCTATCTCCTTGACTATAAACTGTACTAGGTGTTATATAGTATGTGTTGCGGTGAATTTTGTGCCGTGAGATTAGTTTGAAGGTTAGAGTGTTTTGCTTCTGGGCCTTGGCTCATGGAATTCGTGCCACAGGTGAGGAGTTTCTGGAAGAGTTCACCCGCGAGGGAGAAGAAGAGTTTGAAGAACAGGGTGAGTTCTAAGAGCACGTGGATCCCGCTGATGCATTCCGAGGAGTTGAGACCTCTGCTTTCGCTTTTATATTCAGTTCTCTGATACTTGGTGTAATTTTTGAATTTTCTCAGTGAAACTGTAATAGTAATGTAATTTTGAACGGTTCAGAACTCCTTTATGATGTAATAATTAACATATGTAAATATGAATAAATGGCTAGAATATCGCTTTATTTATATTTACGTATGCCCCGACGTGCCCGGAGGATGAGGCGTCACCGTTGGTATCAGAGCCTAGGTTTAGTGAACCTTCAGGCCTTGGGTTATGGGAAACCATGTGTTCTGTTGCATTGGAGCTCTATAGGATGCGTTGTATTAATAATAATTATCATTTGTACATTATATGAACTAAAATCTTCTACGCCTGAGTCTTATAACGAGTTGTGTTAGGACGTTATCGGGATCGAAAGTAGCAAGGAATCTACATGCGAAGGATGGGTATGACCATCGAGATCGAAGATCAGTAATTCATGCAACAAGTTATCCTATTTTAAGGGGTGTAGGCAGGAGTACGCACTAGGAGAAGTTTTATATATTACCTCGAGAGATACTATTAAAGCCCCGCGACTTCATCCTTATAAGTCCTTTTCTCATTTACACTAAGCCTTGGTGTCAACTTTTTGAAGTTCTTTTGTATGTCCTTCCTTCTTATAACATCAGCCCTCAACGGTACCGTCAAGTGTTGTTCGTCGGTAACTCTTATGTACCTAAGTCTTGCTGATAACCCTATTAGAAATTTAATTCTAGAAAGTACCCTTGTCCTCAAGTTTTCGTGCCTCGATAATTATCGGTATTCGCATTTGATTCTCCTCCGATTCAAGTCATCATTCTTGAACTAACTCTTCTCTTGTAGAACTCGATATGAATTCTTTGTTAAGTACCGGTTCCAAACATTCGACATTGATAAAATCTTTTGCCATCATTCATTTCTCTCGACTCTGAAACCACCTACCGTTTGAAGGTACCGCCAGGATTCAAAAAATTATTAGGGGATAGAATGGATGCAAAATGGATGCAGACACAAAAACCAAGGGATAAGAGAGGAATCATCAACCCGCGCAACTCGACAATCGACTTCAACAATCCAAAAATGATCCTGTTATTGAAAAGACATTCAAACCCAACATTTTAGAACGTCAACAACATACGGTAGAGGCTAAGAGGAACGGAGCAACCTTTGGAAAAACTAGAGACAAAATGGAAGCATATGATTATAGACTTCGTCATCAGGATTATCAAGATCACCTCAAAGACCGGTAGCTCTTTAGATAAACAATTCAAGGAATTGGGCACCAAGAAGTTTGTGGAAATAGTGAGTCCCATTAACGCTGAATATTGTTTGAGGGGTGGAGTGCGCATTTTAGACAGACCAAGTTGTTCACATGATTTGTTCTTAAAGTATCAGTTTGTACTTGTTTGGCGTCTAGACTATGTAACTCTTATGGAGTGGTATTCGGTTTCCGTTGTGGTATCAATGGGAGTCGCAAAGAAGTTGCTTTCGAAAACCTGTTGTGATGTGACCAGTTAGCGCAAGTTTGTTTAGATTGGTCAGTAGATGTTACTGGTATAGAGAATGAGTTTTTTTTATGGGAGCATGTGAACTCTATGTATGAGAAGTTGAAGGGTGACATAATTTTGTTATTTTTGGTGAAGTTGTGTGCAGCTTTGTGTGAGTACGTGGGAGGAATAAGTGTTTGGATGAGAAGAGTGGAAGCGTAAGTGAGACTATACTAATTCATGGGTATGGCTTTTGTAATTGGCCTTGAGGGAATCGAGTGTCACGGTAAAATGTGGGTAAGATAAAATAATTGAAAGTGCGGAAGTCAGATATATCTAAGACTGCCTTTAGGACTCGTTATGAGCATTATGAATTTGTGGTGTTACCTTTTGGGTTAACGAATGTACCTGCTGTGTTTATAGACCTAATGGATCGGGTGCTTAGAAGTTTTCTAGACCAATTTGTAATTGTGTTGATAAACGATATTCGGTTATATTCTCGGAGTGAAGAGGAACACAGGAAACATTTGAAGATTCTTTAAAGATCCTAAGAAAGCACAAGTTGTATGTAAAACTTGGTAAGTGTGAGTTTTAGTTTAACCGGGTGATCTTTTTAGGTCATTTTATATCTGGAGAAGAAATTCAAGTGGGCTCAACAGAAATAGAAGCAACAGTTAATGGGAAGAGGCTAACTAACGGGGCAGAGATACGAACTTTTTGGGATAGTTGATTATGTGACATGGTCTTTGAAAATTAGGTAATAACTAGTTTAAAGTGTTACGTAGGACGAGACAACCTTTACGCTAAGTGCTAAACATATGGGGTCGACCTTATCCACACCCATAATAAAGAACAACTCAAGTAATCAAAGACACAATGTTAGTAAATTATCCTTAACCTTCCATGCAATGAAGTACGGGGCGAAATTTCGGGAACGAAATTTGTTCAGGGGGGGTAGTTTGTAACGACTCGGTACAGACCCTAGTTGTAATAACCCGATTAATAAAAACCCATGTAAAGACCCTGCTCGAACCCTAGTGTTAGTGATAGATAGCCCACAAGGCCATAGAGTACGGAGAAGATTAAAAATCCTAACTCAACTCAAAAACCCTAACTCAACTCGAGAACCCTAAGTTCAGCCCGAAAACACTAAAAAGATCCAAAACTCAGGCAACAAAACCTTAACACCCGAAGACTCTTTTAACACTCTAAATTAAGTATATATCATGAAATAATGAATTAAAAATTAAAAATTCTCATAAATAGGGTAAAACGACCGTTTTGCTCCTAATACAGCAAAAAATCTTAAAAACTCAAATTTTGACATATGGATACCCTAAATCAAGGATTTAAGTACAATTAAGTATTAAAAGACAAAATAATATCAAAAAATGTCAAAAATACTCCATAGTGGCCGACCAACTTGGGAAATGTGCCAAAAAGTGACTTTTTGCTTTCTTTTTAGCTTAAAATGATGAGAAATGTATTAAATTAAGCATTATGATGATCCAATACTTGTTGAACAAGTAATATACATAATAATATAGTGTTATAGGTCAACAAAAATAAACAAATTATTATTGAAGTTCATACACAATAAAATAAGTCAAAAAATCATATATTGCCAAAATAGTTTAATTTGACTTGAAAGACTACATCTATTCAATCAATTGCTATGAAAACTATGATAATACATGAAAATACTATATTTTTCATAAACATATTAAAATAATAAGTCTCAGTAGAAAAAGACACCAAAAAGATACATCAAATTAACTTTTAATGCATTTTGCTGCACAATAGGGGCACGAAAACCAAGAAGAACCCTTTGATTGATGGGGGATCAGATTTTTGTCCCCCAAAACTGATCCCTAGCAGTGGTTAACTTCCCAAAAATCTGATTTTGTCCCCTAACAACTTGAACTACAATAAATTAGCCCATGTGAAATGAAGAAAAAGTACTAAAGCATTAATTACTTGGTTCCCTAACTTTTTCTATATAAGCTAAGGCAAAACACCTTCTTCCCCTTGAATATTTTGGTGGAGAGAGAGGTAGAGATACCAGATCTTAAGTGTTCTTGAGGGTTGATGGGAGTTTGAGAGAAGAAAGAAGAAGAAGAAGGAGGAGGGATTCAAGAAAGGGGTCTTTTGAAACCATGGTTTTAAAGCTAAGTCCAAATCCATCCTCTACCATCCTTTGATCTCTCAAACATGTAATTAAAACCTCTAAATCTTGTATCTAAGATCCCTCAAAATATCCCTCAACCCATCCCTTTAAGCACTCCAAAAATTGATAACCGAAATCAAACCGAAAAGGCGTCGTAGTTGGAGATTGGGGCTGTTTTGTTTATGAATGATATGAGATGTTGTTCTGTGTTGTTATTTTTGAATTTGATGATATCTAAGTGTGATGGAGCCTTGATATTAATGTCTAAAACACAAGAATACAAAGAAATGGAACAAAAATTTGACATGACATAAGTAGAGGACTTGAACCCTAAGAGGCTTAATTTTTGAGAACTTTGATGTTTCAGCCCTGAGATTTGAAATGCCATAAATCAATGTAGAAAATTGATCTAAGTATGAGTTTTATGTCCAGAGTTATAGTTTTGTGTTATATTTCATCCAAAGTTGGTTTCAACTCATTTGTATAATCAGATCTCAAGATATTGTAATTTTACCAAAGTGTCATTTTTGGAGTAGTCAACACTACCGACTTGAAAACCCAAGTTTAAAATGAGATCCGAACTTTGGTCAAAACATGAACGTTGTAGAAAACATGAATATATATCTTCCCACCAAATATTAGAACAACATATTGAGGTTTGGTAGGTCAAAATCCCTTTGAAAGTCTCTGTTGAGTTTCAACCCCAAGGAACATTCTGTTACATATTTCTTTATAGCTCAAAACCCTATTTGTAGTGACCTATTCCAAAAGTGGTCTACATGAACATTGTAGATAACATATTGAAGTATTTTATGACCAAAAATCAGACCTTAAAGCCTCAGGATGATACCCAAAAATCGTTTCAAACCCTCTGTCCAAAACTAGCTTTTCTGAGTTTTGGTGGCTGACCAAACCTATTTTCTAAAATGGCCACAAAGTCTAACTTGTTCCAAACAATGACCATTAGCTCTAAACCTAAAACTTGTAGGGAACTTGGTGATCTTGAACATACTAAAAATTGGGCTCATTTAGACTTGATATGATACCACAAAATCGAGACCAACAGAAGCATGTTTTTGGTAAAATCTTAAGAAAAGTGCTGAACCATTTTTGCTTAGAATGTTTTGTTCATCCTTTTACCTTAGGTTTTGACCTTGGTGTTAAACATGAGAATTGTAGGAAATATGTTTATCTAAATGGTGTTTAAAAATCATAACTTGATTCCAAGTCTAAATATCCCAAAACTTTGTCAACTCTTTTAATTTAATACTTGATATTTGGCCTTACAGTTGCTAAGTGTGATTTGAGTATCCTTTAATGTGAGACCCAAGTTTTATAAGATGATTAGTTGATTAGTGCTTATTGGTGAATGTATGATGATTAGAATGCATGCCATAGTTAGTTGTGCTTCAGAATATAAGTTGTTATACCATGAGCATCATGATTGTGGTACTGGAGGCATCTTGTGGGCTACCCATTGTACATTTTAAGTTGTATAATGATATGGATGATGTGGGGTGTTGACAATGGGCCATGTGCGTCTTGAGCCGTAAGCCGTATCACGTCTTGAGCCGAACTACCGTTATACGCCAAAGTGATTGAAAATGCTAATGTATGGGAACCTAACGTATAGGAACGTAATGGTACCATTTAAATTGTTATGTCGAGTATGAATAGCTTTGGGCCATGTATATCCTGCTCCGTGTTACGTCCTGAGCCGTATCACGTCTTGAGCTGAACTTCTGTTATGCACCGTAGTGATCGGGAACGTTGATGTACGGGAACCTAACGTACGGGAACAAAATGGTGCCATTCGGATTATTATATTGGATATGTTAACTTTGGGCCATGTATGTCCTGAGCCATGTTACGTCCTGAATCGTATCACGTCTTGAGCCGAACTGCCGCTATACGCCGTAGTGATGTACGGGAACCTAACGTACGGGAACATAATGGTGCCACTCAGAATTTGATTGGTTGATTTATAATCGGGATGGGTTATGTTGAGTTATCTTTCATGATTCTATGTCTAGGGTGTCCCTGGTTGCCATTTTCGAAAATATTTTGGGATATATTCCCCTTGTACACCCTGGGTACGTCCCTGGTGTTACAAATTTTGTTGGTGTTTGAAATAGTTTATGGATATTGTTGGGCACCATGGGTTTGTCGCTAGCATTCTGGTTTTGATAATTTAAACTTTGGGTTGACACCGGCGAAAGCATCACGCATCTTAAGGTGAAAATTGTCGGCCCGGATAAGGGTGGCTGAATATTTTGGCTAGCCGGCCCCCACATCGTTGCCATTGAGTAAAACAGCTGTGGCATGAAGCCAAGGGATGTGGCTACTATTCACAATGAGGCGCGATGATGGCTTTGGTTATCAAGTCTCATTAAGTCTACTCTGGTGATTCCCAGCGTGGAATTTCTGTTATTATCTGGGTGCATTTTTGGTTGGGCATCTGCATTTTATACACACATGCTTATTAACTTATCTGCTATCTTGCCATAAATTTGTCTGTCTCCTTGACTATAAACTGTACTAGGTGTTATATGGTATGCGTTACGGTGAATTTTATGCCGTGAGATTAGTTAGAAGGTTAGAGTGTTTTGCTCCTAGGCCTTGGCTCATGGCATTCGTGCCACAGGTGAGGAGTTTCTGGAGGAGTTCACCCATGGGGGAGAAGAAGAGTTTGAAAAATAGGGTGAGTTCTAAGAGCACGTGGATCCTGCTGATGCATTCCGAGGAGTCGAGACCTTTGCTTTTGTTTTTATATTCAGTTCTTTCATACTTAGTGTAATTTTTGAATTTTCTCGGTGAAACTGCAATAGTTATGTAATTTTGAACGGTTCAGAACTCATTTATGATGTATTAATGTATGTAAATATGAATGAATGGCTAGAATATCCATTTATTTTTATTTATGTATGTCCCGACGTGCCCAGAGGACGGGGCGTCACAAGGGTTCGTGTCGGGGTGTTACAATCTACCCCCTTAAATAAATTTCATCCTCAAAATTTTATGCGAAAGATTGTGGATGGTTATTTGCACTTCTTCTCTTCGAAGTTGTTGTCTTTATTTACTTGAGTCATTCTTTATTGAGGATATGGATAAGGTTGGGTTTATACGTTTATCACTTTGAGGTTATTATTGTTTTGTCTTACTAACATCTTAGACCGATAACTACATGATTCTCAAAGGTCACGTCGCCTATCCATGGCGTGAGAGTTGTCTAACTAGAGTTAACTTAAAAGCCCTTGTCCTTCAAGCTTATCCTTTCTCGGGATAATGCAACAAGTCTAGCCAGACAATTCCCACGCCACGGATAGGCAACGTGACCTCTGATCATTAACGAATACTCCTTTTTCTCTTGGGAAGGCGAGCCTTCTGTCTATTGATTTACTTATTGGTCAAGCTGTATCATCCTTTCCGAACCGCCCGTTCTCTTTTTACGAATATTGTAGTTTCTTCCCCTTGGTAGCAGGCATTCAAACTTTCTATGTCCGAACTTATTACAATTAAAGTAGATCGTTGAGTTTGTCTCCCGTGGAGGGCGAATGCTCCACTCTTCGCTCCCTGGTTGGTCAGGTTGCATCACCTTTTTCAAACCATTTGTTTCTTGCTGCAACAAATTTGTTTGATCCTTATAACTCTGGTCTGGTTGACAGTGGTTGTAGTTTTGTCCTCTTCGTAGTGGGCACTCAAATCTTTTTTGTCTGAGCTTTTGGCATTGATAACAGATTTTTAATTTTGGTGCCCCTTTTTCCTAGTTGTTCCCCTCGGTCACCTTGAGAGTAAGGTTCTGAGCGTGTGACCTTTTTGTTATTTCTTAGTGGTCCTCCTCGATTATCTCCTTCAATTTCTTAGTGCACCTATAACAAGCTCTTACAGTTGGTTGTTGTTGCTTTGTAACGGACAACTGTCTCGTGTTCCCAAGTCGCTTCGTAAATGCCGTAGTAACACCACTAGACCTCTACGTACCATATGTTCCCTGGCCCTCTATGAGCTCTATCTCTAATGGCCACCATTACCTCTTCATAAGTCTTCGGATCATCAAAGCTGATATTTGAGCTGCGTGGGCCAATGATCCCTCGTTTATCTCTAGGCATTGCCGTCTGCAGCCATTGGGTCTTTACCAAATCTTCGAGTCGCTCCTTAAACCTTGGAAGTAGTTCCACTCGGTATATTGTTTCGTCATGTTTTCCTAGAACCATTATCGGACCTACAAATCGAGGGAAAGATTTTGGCTTCCTCCACTTCTCTGTCCTTTTCGAGAATACTCGGGCATAAACCCACTCGCCATTGCGGTAGTCCTTGGAATAGTCATGGCAGCTCCAGTAGGTTGTTACATCTGTCTCCTTATCGTCCTCTAATTCGGGCTATGGCGCCTCTAGTGGATCATAAAAGAAGGCGACCGCTCGTTCCTCATTCTCATCGTCGTCCTCAAGTCCCTCCTCATCGTCTGCTCTGAAGTCTGCCTCGTCCCCTACTACATCGGGTTCCTCGTTTGCTCCTACTTCCTCGACCTCTTCCTCTCCCTATGCTGGCCACTCGTTTGGAAACATCACTGCTAACGAAAACACGTCTACTAGGTCTTGCTCTTCAGCGGGTTCTTTCTCGAGGTCTGAGTCATCTGGTTCTGATGCTGCCCATAGTTCCCTAGTCGGTTCTGCGTCGGACGCCATCCTACAGAAAGAAAGATAGAAAAATCCTAAGGTAAAAATTTTAAGTTGTTAAAATTATACGTGATAACTTAATAGTACAAACACTCTATAGAGTTTGTACTCTACAGAACTCGTAATCTCCCATTTCCTAAGGCCTGAAGGTTCACTAAACCTAGACTCTGATACCAACTGTGACACCCCGTTCCCCGGGCATGTTGGGACATATGTAACTATAAATAAAGGACATATTCTAGCCGAACATTCATAGATATATAGAATAGTTACTACATCATTAACGGTTCTGAGTTGTTCAAAATACTTAATAAGTACAGTCATCCAGAAAGCTTAACAAAAGTTACATTATGTCCGTAGAAAAACTGAACAAAAAGATCAAAAGTAAATATTCTACGTCTTCAAACTACGTCGTTGGGATTTCCCTACTCCTACCACTCTCCCTCTTCTTTAAAGTCTCCTTTCTCAACGAACACACCTTCCTCGAATTCTTCTTCTTCTTCACTTGTGGCACGAATGCCATGAGTCGGAGCCTAGAAGAAAATTTCCTAAGCCGTCTAACAAACTCACAACAAGATATTCTATAATACATATCGTATAATATCCAATGCAAAGTTAAGGGAACAGAGATATAAGCAAGTTATCATTTTCAACAGGATGAGCACATATAAGAACAAAAGTGTGAGTGCGTGATGCAGATGAATGCAATACAGATGCCCAACCCCAAGTACTTCCAGAACAGTATCATGAATTCCATGCCAGGAATTACATAGTAGACTTGATGGTATATTGATCACTTACCCTATCGTAGCCTTGTTGCGAAAGGTAAACACTCGCCTTGGCTACATGCCTCAGCGGTTTTACTCTATGGCAACGGCGTGGGGGCGGGCCAACCAGTTTTATCCATCCTTATTCAGACCAACCGATCCCACATTAAGTACTAGGATGCTCGTTAAGCGTCAACCCGAAGTCTAATTAAAGCTAGTGACGATCCCATGGTGCCTAAATCCCCCTTTTATAATAAAAACCTCTAATTTAATATCACATCTGGTAACTACTGAATAACTGATTTTCATGTCACCTGACTCAATCGAAAGATACGAAGGGGACTCCGATAACCCAAGATGAAATGGAGAATTGCCCATGACGTGCAACATGCCTCTCATGTACAATTAATCATTGCATAGTGTATAAACATGACATGGCACACGGTACAACTTGCTAAAGCATTAAGTACAAGCATGTGAAGCTTAACCACAATTTAAGCAACATAGACTCGAATGATTGGCATGAGTTCATCTCATTAAAAGCATCATTTTCATATACTAATTACTCATAAAGTTCGTATAAGGTTCACACACTCAAGTTTCATAAGTAACAACACACCATTCAAACACTTAGCCAAATTTAGGTACATGTTTAATTGCTAGTTTTAAAGTTGCGATAGTGTTTCGAAGCACTTAGACATTGATTTAATTTCTGAACTTTTAGCACTAATTAGATAAAAATATTTCCTATAACTTTCATATTTATCACCAAGGTCAGTTCCTAATGTAAAATGGTCATTTATTTTATTTTAGTAAAAACCCTTCAACATTTTACAGAGAAAATCTTAGAAATTGGGTCTCTGTTGGTCACCGTTTTGGGGTATCATTGAAAGGGCCATGGCTCTGATTTTTGGTGAGCTTTTATTTCAGGATGTCCCCTACAAGTTTTATGTTTTGTTCTAAGGCAATTTATTTGAAAAAAGTTTGATATTTTAGCAAATTTATAAAAAAAGGGTTCAGTCAGCCGAAAAAGGGTTTACAGAGTGCGTTTTTAACAAAGAATTCTCAAAACCTTTGGGGTATCATCCGAGGGTTTTTTGGGCTGATATTTTATCAGTATTATGTTTAATATGTTAGCTACATTTTTCATGTTTATCACTTTCGGATTTGGCATCTAAAAAGTTGGGTTTTTGGTGTCACAAAAATGTGTGACAGAGAGGTTTACCAGTCACTGAACCTCAACCGTGACTTGGGAAGGTGTTTTGACCCATCAAGACGTCATAGTTTTGGCTCCTTTTTGGTGTACAGAAAGCTAAATATGTCTTATACAAGTGTTATGTTTTGACCTAAGCTCGGTTCTCATTATAACTTAGGGATTTTAGGTATGCAACTCAGAGTGGTCAAGATTTAACACTATTGGAAAAAATGAGATATCTGGAGTTGTACACAACGAAATGACTTCAAACCAATTTTTTATGAAAGAGAACTCAAAAATATAGATCTGGACACAAAAATCACTTTAAAATCATTTTTTTTACGATTAGTTATAATGTTTTCAAGTTGGTGGAAGAAAGTAAGTAAGTCCAGAAAATCAGGCTACTTAAGGTTTTGGTTGTTTAGCTTATGTTGTGTACATGTTTGACATGTTTTCTTTGCATGCATGTTATAAACTCACATAAATCAAAACTTCAGAATACACACAAGCCATAAAACTTAAAAACATATACATGCAAGCTCATACAAAATACAATCTTACACAAACAACCCATATTCTACTCCTATAACGCCTTTTTGACTCATTTTTTATTTTATTTTCTTAGGATTTGTTATAGAGATGGATTGTGGGGTATCTTAGGGGAGAATATTATTGGGTTTGAAGGAGTTGTTTATCTCTTTTGATGCTCAAAAAGGTTGAAAAGAAGTGGACTTGCCTTTAATGCTTGCTCCTTGCTTCCTCCTAACTCCTCCTTCCTTCATTCTTCCTTCTTCTCTTCTTCTTCTTTGTAAACACTTAGAGAATTTTTGGACGTCTCTCACTCTCTCACCCTCTCAGCCGAAACATATGAAGGAGAATGGGGAGGGTCTATGTCTCATTTTATAAGAAAAAGGTTAATAAAAAATAATTATGACATTTATGTATTTTTTGGATTTTTAAATTTTCTCATTGGTTGCATGGGAGGTAGGATTTAATTGAGACTTGCAAGATCAGATTTGGAAGCAAGAACAGTTGGCTGGGACTGTTTGGGGGGCCTCAAAAGCTATTTTTACATTAATTTATGTATTAAATTATGTTTTGGTACTATTTTGTGCAAGAAAATGCATAAAATATTAATTTTACGTGTCTTTTTGGTATCTAAACCTACTAAAACCTATTATATTAACGTATTTTCAATTAATTTAGTCTTTCCATGATTTATCATAATTTTGATAGTAATTAATTAAATAAGTGTAGGCTTTCAAGTTAAATTAAACTAGTTTGACTAGAATTGGCTTTTTGACTTATTTATTGTGTAGAGATTTTAAATATTTATTTGTTTCTTTTTGTTGAGCTATATTATTATATTCTTATGTATATTACTTGTATAAAAGTATTAGGTCAAAATGCTTAATTTATACATTTTTTTCTTATTTTTAAGCTTAAAAAGACAAAAAGTAGCTTTCTGAACACAAATTCCTAGGTGGCGGGCCATGTAAGGGTATTTTGGTTATTTTTATTGTTATTTTGTATTTTGTTAATTAATTGTATATAAATATCTAATTTTGGGTGCCCATGTGTTAAATTTTGAATTTTTAAGACTTTTTGCTGTATTAGGGGCAAAATGGTCATTTTACCTTAATTGTGGGAATTTATGATTTTTAATTTAATATTTTATGTTATTTACTTAATTTTAAGCTGTTCTGAGACTTTTCTGAGTGTTAGGGTTTTGCCTCTAAGTATTTGGTCTTTTTTAGAACTTTCGAGTCAAATTAGGGTTTTTGGTTAATTAGGATTTCTCTTGTTCATATAGTAGCCAAAGTCCTCATTTCCTATCCATCGCTAATACTAGGATTTGGGTTAGATCGCTTCACAGGTAGTTACAGTCTGGGCTGTTACAACTAGGATCCGGGTCGGGTTGTTACAGTTTAGGTTGTTACTACTAGGATTCGGACCAGGATGTTACAGTTTCCTTTAATTTTTCTTATGCATACTCTTAACTTTTGACGGTTCAGAACCGGGTGTTTAGACTGCCTAGGTGAGATGAGGGTCTTGGTTAGGTATAGTAGAGAACTTATGTTAGTGTAAAATCTCACGGATATATTTTTTGCTTGTAGCTACTGATGTGTCGTGAGGTTTAACCAACAGAAAGCGAGTGATCTTGGTGAAGCGACCCATTGTAACTCGAATGTTGTTGTGCTCTTGATGCGATCTTGACGATTCTGGTGACGAAGTCCGTAATCATATGCTTTCGTCCTTATTCAAGTCTTTCCAAGTGTTGTATTGTTTCTCTTAGTTTCTGCCATTTGTCCTTCACGTGTTGGTACCTAGAGTTTGAATGTCTCTTCCATTGAGTAGATCATTTCTCTCCGGTGGTTGGTCACTCTACGGTAAAATGAATGTGATGCAATATCGAGTGATGTGACCCATTGTGGTTTGGGGGTTAATTCTCCCTCGGGCTCCTAATGCTCATGTCGTTGGCAAATTCTTCATTGAAGGTGGGGATGGCAGGATTCGGACTCTATCACTTTAGTGGAAAAGTTGAAGTGAATATGGATGCGTACGGATACTCTTTTTTTATTTGCATACTAAGGGTATCCTAAACTCAAGGTTGCCTCTTATTTTTCCACTTCCCTACTGTTGGTATGAATCTTTTGCTTCCCGGTTCGTTGGATGCGTGGGTCCGTTGTGAAATAGTATGGGGAAGTTTGAATTTGGCCACATGATGGTATTATGAGTTCCTTAGTGTGAAGCTGCAGTTCCTATTGGTAACTTACTTATAGCGTAGTTCATTTTGTCGGGTCCCTTACGACGATGTGGTTAGTTGAATAAACTCTTACTTAACCATTCCTGCAGTCGGGTCTCAATTTTCAAAACTTTTGTGGGCGTTTACGGTATTTTAAATTGTAATGTTGAGGAAAGGTTACCTAACGATTCGATGAGATGTTAAGAGGGTTTTGTGCATTGTCCTAATCTTCCGTGAAAGTGTTGAAGCCTAATAACTTGATATCTGGATGATCATTGTTACTCACAGACCTACTGTAACACCCCAGTTCAGACCCTAGTAGTAACCACCTAGATTATAATAACCCAGCTCAAACCCTAGTATTAGCGACGGATACACAATTGGAACTTAGGTCGTTGCATGAATGAGAGAAACCCTAGCTCAACCCGAAATCCTAAATTTCATCCGAAAACCCTAAAAAGACCAAACACTTAGAGGCAAAACCCTAATACTCAGAAAACTCTCGGGACAGCTTAAATTAAGCTAGTTTGACTAGAATTGACTTTTTCACTTATTTATTGTGAAGAGACTTTAAATAATTATTTGTTTATATCTGTTGACCTATATTATTATATAATTATGTATATTACTTGTATAAAAAGTATTTGGTCAAAATAATGCTAAATTTATTTATATTTTTCTCATTTTTTAAACTTAAAAAGGGAAAAAGTAATTTTTTGGACACAATTCCCTAGGTGGCCAGCCATGCAAGAACAATTTTGTGATGTCTCATCCTCCAGGCACATCGGGACATACAGAAATATAAATAAAAGGATATTATAGCCATTCATTCATATTTACATACGTTAGTTATTACATCATAAGTAAATTCTAAACCTTTCAAAAGTACATAAGTATTACAGTTCCACCAAGAAATTTCAACAATTACACTAAACACGAGAAATCTGAATATAAAAACGAAAGCAGAAGCTTCAACTCCTCAGAATGCATCAGCTGGATTCGTGTGCTCTTGGGACTCACCCTGTTCTTCAAACTCTTCTTCTTCCTCTGAGATGACTTCCTCCAAGAACTCCTCATCACCTGTGGCACGAATGCCAAGGGCCAAGACCCAGAAGCAAAACACTCTAACATTCTAACTAATCTCACGGCACAAAATTCACCGCAACACATACCATATAACACCCAGTACAATTTATAGTCAAGGAGACAAACAAATTCATGACAGGGTAGCTGGTAAGTCAATAAACATGCGTGTATGAAATGCAGATGTCCAACCCAAAATGCACCCAGAAAAGAGCAGGAATTCCACGCCAGAAATCACCAGATTAGACTTAATGGGACTTGATCACCAAAGCCATCATAGCGCCTCGTTGCGAATAGTAAATACGTCGCCGGGCTTCATGCAACAGCTATTTTACTCAATGGCAATGGCGTGGGGGCAGGCCAACCAGTATAATTATCCATCCCTATTCGGACCAGCAAGTCCCACCTTAAGACTCGTGATGCCTTCGCCGGTGTCAACCCAAAGTCTAAGAGATTTCAAAAAACGTTCACATTATACAAAGTACCAAAATGAGGGGTTTAGGTCTACCAAAACTGGGCTTTCTCCGACTTACCACCGTAGTGGGATTAGGTCAGCCGAATCAGGGCCTCCAAATCACCCAATGGGATTAGGTCAGCCGAATTAGGCTATCTCCGAATTACCCAAAGCAAAGAACCATGATTAGGGATTTAAGACAGCCATAATTGGGCTCTCTCCGACTTACCACCGCAGTGGAATTAGGTCAGCCGGATTAGGCTCTTTCCGACTTCCCCAAAAATTTAAACTATCAAAACCAGAATGATAGCGACGAACCCATGGTGCCTAATAATATCCATAAACCATTTCAAACACCGGGGACGCACCCAGGGTGTAAAAACCAATTTTGTAACACTTAGGATGAACGCAGAGTGTACAAGGGGAATACATCCCAAAATATTTTCAAAAAATGGCAACTAGGGACGCCCTAGATACAGAACCAAGAACAACAAATTCAACACAGCCCATCCCAACAACAGTTTGTACAGATGGACTTCAACATGCCAATATGCAAATGACAATGATCATAATGTGTACAATTGATATCAAGTGCAACAATTCATAGCATGGCATTAACTAGCATGGCAAGATTCATGTTATAATGCGCAAAGTATAAAGTTCAAATATGTGAGGCAAAGGCTACAATTCACAAGATATGATTCAACATGATTGCATGGATTCTAAATCATTATAAATTCACTTGGAAACATGAATTGTCTAATTCAATCAACCATCTTACAAAAACTAGGGTCTCATAGCAAAGGGTGCTCAAACCACACTTAGCAACTTTTAAGGCTAAAATCAAGTATTAAATTAAAAGGGGCGACTATGTTTTGGGGTATCTAAACTTGAAATTAAGCTATGATTTTTATACACCATTTAGATAATAATATATCCTACAAATCTCATGTTTGTCACTAAGGCCAAAACGTAAGGCAAAGGGGTGAACATTTCATTCTAAGAAAAAATAGTTCAACATTTACTCCAGATTTTTACCAAAAACTAGCTTATGTTGTTCTCGGTTTTGGGGTAACAAATGAAATTCAAATGCGCCCATTTTTTAGTATGTTCTATTATAACAATTTTCCTACAAGTTTTATGTTTAGAGCTAAGGGTAGTTGTTTGAAACAAGTCAGACTTTTTGGCAATTTTAAAAAGTAGGTTCTGTCAGCCGCCAAAACTCAGCAGAGCCAGTTTTGGACCGAGGGTTTAAATTGGTTTTGGGATACCATCCCGAGGCTATAAGGTCTGAGTTTTGGGAACCCAAACCAAAAATATGTTAGCTACAAAGTTCATGTAGACCACTTTTGTAATAGATCATTAAAAATAGATGTTTTGGGCTATATAAAAATATGTGACAGAATGTTCCTCAGGGACTGAAAATCAACAGAGATTTCAAAGGGATTTTGGCCTACAAACCTCAATATTTTGTTCTCATATTTGGTGGGTAGATAGATATACCTGTTTTATACAACTTTCATATTTTAACCAAAGTATGGATCATACTCTAAACTAGGTTTTTCAAGTCAGTGGTGTCGACTGATCAGAAAATAACACACTTTCGTAAAATTGTAATATCTTGAGTTCTGGTTATGAAAATGCGTTGAAACAAACTTTGGATGAAAGATAACACAAAAATATAACTCTGGAAACAAAAATCATACTTATATAAATTTTCTACATTGAGTTATGGTATTTCAAATCTCAGGGAAGAAACAACAAATTTCTATAAAATCAAGCCTCTTAGGGTTTAGGTCTTCTACTTGTGTCATGTCATGTTTTTGTTCCATTTCTTTGCATGATTGTGATTCTAAATTTAATATCAAGGCTCTAGAACACTTAGAGATCATCAAATTCAAAGATAACAACATACAACAGTATCTCATATCATTCATAATCAAAACTGCCCATAGGTTTCCAACTATAACGCTTTTTCGGTTTGATTTCGGTTCTTGATTTTTGAGAGGCTTAAGGGGTGTGTTGGGGGGATGTTTTGAGGGATATTAGATACAAGGTTTAGAGGTTTTACTTACATGTTTTGAGAGATCAAATAATGGTAGAGGGTTGATATGGACTTAGCTTTAAAACCATGGTCTCCAAAGACCCCTTTCTTGGATCCCTCCTTCTTCTTCCTTCTTCTCTCAAACCCTTAAAAACACTCAATCCACTCTTTCTCTCTCTATATGCACGAAATTTTGAAGGGGAGAAGAGGTGCTTGGGCTTAGTTTAAATAGGAGGAGGATAGGGAACACATGGGGGACAAGAAGTACACAGGAAGCTTCCTTTTCTTCACTTCTTTAAATGAGGCTTTGAGTTTGATTTGAGTTGATGTGAGTTTTGATGGCTAGAATTCTGATTTGGTGAACCTAAAAGTAGCTAGGTGGCTGTTTAGGGGGACAAAATCTGATCCCCCATCAATCAAGGGGGTTGTCTCGATTTTTGTGCCCCTATTGTGCAAGAAAATGCATTAAAAGTTAATTCGATATATCTTTTTGGTGTCTTTTCCTACTGAGACCTATTATATTAATATGTTCATGAGAAATATAATATTTTCATGTATTATCATAATTTTCATCGCAATTGATTAAATAGATGTAATCTTTTAAGTCAAATTAAACTATTTTGACAATATAGGGCTTTTTGACTTATTTTGTTGTGTATGAACTTCAATAATAATTTGTTTGATTTTGTTGACTTATAACACTATATTATTAGGTATATTGCTTGTTCAAAAAGTTTGGAATCATCATAATGCCTCATTTAATATATTTCTCATCATTTAAAGCTAAAAAGAAGCAAAAAAGTCAATTTTTGGCGCATCCCCCAAGGTGATCGGCCACTAAGGGGCATTTTTGGCATTTTTGATGTTATTTTGTTTTTTACCACTTAATTGTACTTAAATCCTTGATTCAGAGTATCCATATGTTAAACTTTGACTTTTTAAGGCTTTTTGCTGTACTAGGGGCAAAACGATCATTTAATCCTATTTGTGAAAATTTTTTATTTTTAATTTATTAGTTCATGATATTTATTTCATTTAGAATGTTAAGAGACTCTCCAGGTGTTAAGGTTTTGTTGCTTAAGTTTTGGACCTTTTTAGGATTTTCGGGCCGAACTTCGGGTTTTCGATTCGAGTTAGGGTTCTGAACTACTTCTGTGTTCTATAGCCTTGTGGACTATCCGTCACTAATATTAGGGTTTGGACTGGGTCATTACACGAGTCGTTATCAACTGTGTTGTTACAACTAGGGTCTGTACCGGGTCGTTATAAATTTGGTCATTTTTGTTGTTATTTTATTTTTTATTAATTTATTGTATATAAATATCTGATTTTGGGTATCCATATGTCAAATTTTGAATTTTTAGAACTTTTTGCTATACTAGGGGCAAAATAGTCATTTTACCCTAATTATGAGAATTTTTTATTTTTAATTTTATATTTTATGTTATTTACTTAATTTAAGCTGTCCCAAAACTTTTCTAAGTATTAGGGCTTTGCTTTTGAGTATTTGGTTTTTTTAGAATTTTCGGATCAAATTTAAGATTTCGGGTTGAGCTAGGGTTTCTCTCAATCATACGGCGACCTAAGTTCCCATTGTGTATTCGTCGTTAATACTAGGGTTTAAGCCGGCTTATTACAATCTAGGTGGTTTCAACTAGGGTCCGGATCGGGGTGTTACAATCTATCCCCCTTAAATAATTTTCGTTTTCAAAATTTCATGCGAAAGATTGTAGATGATTACTTGCATCTCTTCTCTTCGAAGTTGTGTTCTTGTTTACTTGAGTCGTTCGTTATTGAGAGTGTGGACAAGGTCGGGTTTATATGTTTGACATTTTGGGGAAAACGATTGCTTAATCTTACTAATTTCTTAAACCAATCACTACAAAATTTTCAATGATCACGTCGCATACTTATGGCATGAGAATTGTTTGACTTGTGTTAACCTAAAATCCTTTGTCCTTTCAACGTATCTTTTCCCGAGATAATGTAACAAGTTTATTTAACGTATATCTTAGAGTTTGCGAATTCGGGCGTACATGCGATCATCAATGAATACTTCATTTACTCTTGGGAGGACAAGCCTTCTGCCTATTGATTCTCTTGTTGGTCAAGCTGTGTCACCCTTCCTGAACCGCCTATTCCCTTTTGATGAATATTGTAGTTCCTCCCCTTTAGTAGCCGGCATTCAAACTTTTTATGTCCATATTTATTACAATTAAAGCAGACTATTGAGCTTGTCTTTTGTGAACAATGGATGCTCCCCTCCTCGCTCTTTGGTTGGTGAAGTTGCACCACCTTCTTTAATCCACTTGTTTCTTGCTGCAACACATTTATTTGATCCTTGTAGCTTTGGTCTGTTTGACGGTGGTTGTAGTTTAATTCTCTTCATAGTAGACACTCATATCTTTTATGTCCGAACTTTTGGCATTGATAACAGATTTTTAATTTTGGTGCCATTTTTCTTAGTTGTTCCCTCCGGTCACCTTGAGAATAAGGCTCTGAGCGTGTGACCTTCTTGTTATTTCTTAGTGGTCCTCTTTGATTGTCTTCTCTAATTCTTATTGGACAGTGCATCATCTTATGCTCTGGCTGGTTGCATCTATAACAAACTCTTACAGTTGGTTATTGTTGCTTTGTGGCCTTAATCCAAAGCTCAGTTGTTCAGAAAAAATTCTTCTTCTTAGGTGCTGGGATATTTTGTATCCTTAGGTCCGATAAGTACTAAGATCTTTCCTAGGGTGCCTTTCCTTGTGCTTGACCCAAATTAGCTACTAGATCTAGCAAGATTGGTGCTAGGCTCGGGACTTCTACTTCCTCCTTGGTTCCATTTACTCTCATTGAGCTCTCGTGGTTCTGTCTTTGTTCTGCCATCTTTAGGGAAGGAAAAAAGAAAAAAGGATCATCGAACTGTTTGATAAAGTTGGTTCAACTTGTAAGGTGAAAGCATAACACTGTATCTGTTTGTTAGTGTAAAAAGTCTTATTCAATGAGATTCTATAGTTCTTTACCGTAGATTGTCAAGACAGGGCTACTATTCTGGGTTCTATATGAATTTTTGTTATTGCATTTCGGGTCTGAGTTTGTTGACTAGCAGAGATCTATTCTGACCAATCAGTTCCTCTCTATTTCTATTTCGTATATTGATAATCTCGCAGTATTGTGCTCACACAAAACCCTATATGGTTGTAAAAGCTAGCTCGTGAGCTGTTTGTTGTAAGCAGGTCTAGATCGAAGATAAGAGTTTCCTTTAATTTTCCTTATGCATACTCTTAACATACTTTTGATGGTTCAGAACCAAGTATTTAGATATCCCAGGCGGGATGCGGGTTTTGGTTAGATGTGGTAGAGAACTTTTGCTGGTGTAAAATCTTTCGGATATACTTTTTGCTTGTAGCTACCTATGTGTGGTGAGGTTTAACCAACAGAAAGCGAGTGATCTTGGTGAAGAGACCCATTATAACTCGAATGTTGTTGTACTCCTGATGCGATCTTGACGATTCTGGTGATAAAGTCCGTAATCATATGCTTTCGTCCTTATTCCAGTCTTTTCAAGTATTGTATTGTTTCTCTTAATTTCTACTATTTTCCCTTCACATGCTGTCACGTAGGGTTTGAATGCCTCTTCCATTGACTGGATCGTTTCCCTCCGGTGGTTGGTCACTCTAGGGTAAAATGAATGTGATGCAATATTGAGTCATGTGATCCATTGTGGTTTGGGGGTTAATTCTCCCTTAGGCTCCTAATGCTCATGTCGTCGTCAAAATTTTTTCATTGAAGGTGGGGATGGCAGGATTCAGATACTAGCATTTTAGTGAGAAAAGACTGGCATAAACATTGACGCAAACAAGTAATCTTTCTTTATTTGCATACTAAGGGTATCCTAAACTCGAGGTTGCCTCTTATTTCTTATTTTATTTTTTTTCCTCTTCCCTACTGTCAATACGGGTCCTTTGCTTCCCCATTTGTTGGGTTTGTGGGTCCCTTATTTGTCGGTTCCTTTGAAAATGTGTAGTTAGTTGAATAAACCCTTACTTAACCATTCCTGCAGTCGGGGGTCTTGGTCTTCAGAATGCAGACGTTGACAGTACTTTAAGTCATAAGGTTATGGAAAGATTACCCCACGATTCGAAAAGGTGTTAAGAGGTTCTCGTGCATTATCCTAGTCTTTCATGAAAGCGTCGAAGCCTAATAACTTGATATCCATATGATCATCGTTACTCACAGACCTACGAGGCAAGGCTTTGAGGGTTGACGGGCAAGACATACGTGGAGTTTGATAAGGATGGTCAGCTCAATCTTATTGGTTTCAGAGAAGGTGATTATAAGGTAGTGAATAGGTAAGCGTTTAGCTGAGGATTCCAAATGATATAAGCATGAGATGTAGCCGGGGTTAGAATATCTTAGGGTGGACTCCCAGATAGTTCAATGGCAAGGGGTCTTAGTTTCAAGCAATCACCGTTAACGATATCAGACCTTGGCAAAAGATACATTTAAGCAACGGGTAGCCAAACTAGATATTTTTCTTGAAGTTACGTTAGCCTAACGTACTTTAATTCAAGTATCCAAGTTAACTCCTCATGTTGGGATTTCAAGAGTTTTAAAAATAGTTTCAGTCGGATGTAGTATTGAAGTTAAGGAAACTGAACGGTGGTGAAGGATCTTGGCAATGATGTTGAGTCCTACGAGCAGAGAGCTAGTTCAAGGATGATGGATTGCATTGAAGGACAATCAAATGTGAACACTAGACGTTATCTAAGCATGGCTCAACAATGAAAATTTCAAGGATAAGGGTATTTTCTAGGATGAAATTCCCGATAGGGTTACCAATAAGACTTGGGTGTAGAAGGATTACCTACGACTAATACTAGGTAGCATTGTTGAGGACCGGTGTTATTAGAAGCAAAGAATTTTAATCGGGAATAGAAGTTGTTACGGGGGTTTGGGAGAAGCAACTTATAAGGGTGAAATTGCGGGGCTTTAATGGTGGTTTCTGCAAAACTTAGTTTGAGATGATGAGATAGTTTATGAAGAATTTAACAATAAGTATCTGCCTTTTATTCAAACACGTAATTGGTACAAGGTTCTCAAAAAGTTCACATAGTATACACACAATCTTGAAACAAAAAGAAAATCACAATGCCTAGCGTATTGAAGCCTAAACAAACAAATGCGGATAGAAGTGGCGAACAGTTGCCTCGCGTTCCCAAGTCGCTTCGTAAATGCCATAGTAGCACCACTGCACTTCCATGTGCCAAAAATCCTCCGAACCCATGCGAGTCCTATTGATTATGGAAACTGGTATCTCCAGGTACATTTTTGGATTGTTAAAGTGGATTGTCGGGTTATGTGGGTTAATGATCCCTCTCTTATCTCTTGGTTTTTGTTTCTGCATCCACTTTGCATCCATTCGATCCCTTAACAACTTTCTGAATCCCGACAGTACCTTCAGACGGTACGTGGTTTCATCGCACCTCTCTAATACCCTTAGCGGACCCATGTACCTTGGAAAAGAATCGGGTTTTTTTCCACTTCCAAGTCCTTTTAGGAAATACTCTCGCATACATCCGTTCTCCGATACGATAATCTTTGCGGTAATCCTGGCAGCTCCAGTAGATTATTGTGTTCGTTACTTCATCATCATCTGGCTCTGGTGGCGGCACCTCTAGTGGATCATAAAAGAAAACGATGGCTCGCTCCTCGTTCTCGTCGTTGTCCTCCTCAAGTTCCTCCTCTTTGTCTGCTTCGAAGTCTACCTCATCCCCTACTACATCAGGTTCTTCGTTTGCTCCTACTTCCTCGTCCTCTTCCTCTCCCTGGGCTGGCCACTCGTTTGGAAACATCCATGCTAACGAAAACACGTCTACTGGGTCTTGCTTTTTAGCGGGTTCTTCCTCCGTGTCTGAGTCCTTTGGTTCCGATGCTGCCCACGATTCCCCAGCTGGTTTTGCGTCAGACGCCATCCTAAATAAAGAAAAATAGGGAAAACCCTAAGATGAAGATTTTAAGTTGTTAAAATTATATGTGATAAATTACTTGTACAAATATTTTACGGAGTTTCTATGCTACAGAATTCGCAATCTCCCATTTCCCAAGGCCTGAAGGTTCACTAAACCTAGGCTCCGATACCAACTGTGACACCCCGTCCTCCGGGCACGTCGGGACATACGTAACTATAAATAAGAGGGATATTCTAACCATGCATTCATAATTACATATGATAATTACCACATCATTAAAGGTTCAGAATTTGTTCAAAATACTTAACGATTACAGTCATCCAGAAAATTTAACAAAAGTTACATTATGTGCATGGGAAACTAAACGAAAAGATCAAAAAGGGAATATTCTACATCTTCAAGCAACACTACTGGGGTCGGCTAGCTCCTACCACTCTCCCTGTTCCCCGAAGTCTTCTTTTCCTACAAATGCACCTTCCTAAAATTGCTCATCTCCTTCACCAGTGGCTCGAATGCCATGAGTCGGAGCTCAGAAGAAAATTCCCTAAACTATCTAACAAACTCACAATAAAATATCTTACAATACATAACGTATAATATCTAATACAATTTAAGGGCAAAGAGACAGACAATTTGTTATTTTCAATAGGGTAAGCACATATAAGAACAATTGTGCGAGTGCGTGATGCAGATGAATGCAATGCAGTTGCCCAACCCAACGTACTTCCAGAACAATATCATGAATTCCACGCTGAGAATTACAGAGTAGAATTAATGGTACATTGATCACCGAACCTATCCTCGCCTCGTTGCGAAAGGTAAACCCTCGCCATGGCTACATACCTTAGCCATTTTACACAATGGCAATGGCGTGGGGACTGACCTTTATTCAATTTTTACCCTTCCTTACTCCAGGCCAATCGATCTCACCTTAAGGACCAGGATACTCGTTAGGTGTCAACCTAAAGTCCAATTAAAGCTAGTGACGAACCCATGGTTCCCAATCCCCCTTTTTAAAATAAAAAATCTCCCATTTCACTTTCAAATATGACAACCAGGGACGCCCTAGATCCAAAGCCACAGAAAGAACGATTTTCATATAACCAAACTCCCAATGAAAAATACAGAAGGGACTCTGATAACCCAAGATGTAATAGATGAATGCTCATGATGTTCAATATACTTTTTGTGTGCAATTAATTATAACAAGGCATGTAAGTACGGTATGGCACAATCTACTAAAGCATAGAGTACAAGTATGCGAAGCATAAACTATGACTTATGTGACATAGGATCGAACTATCGGCATAGGTTCATTTCATCAAAGTCATCATTTCCATACACTAATTATTCACCAAGTTCATGTAAAGTCCATACATTAAAGTTTTACAAAGTAACACGCCATTCGTACACTTTAGCCAAATTTAGGTAATTGTTTAATTGCTAGTTTTAAAGTTGCGACAGTGTTCTAAGTATCTAGATATGGATTTAAGCTCTGAACTTTGAACACCAATTAGATAAAATTATTACCTACAACTTTCATGTTTAACACTATGATCAGATTCTAGGGTAAAGGGGTCATTTATTTTACTTAAGTGAAAACTGTTCAGCATTTTACAGAGAAAAATACAGAATTTGGGACTCTATTGGCCATGGTTTTGGGGCATCAATTCAAGGGTTATAGGTCTGATTTTTGGTGAGGTTTTATTTTAATGAGTTACCTACAAGTTTCATGTTTTGTGCTTGGGCAAGTTGTTTGGAAAACGTTTGTGATTTTGGCCAATTTATAAAAAGGGTTCAGTCAGCCTAAAAAGGGCATGCAGAGTTAGTTTTTTAACAGAGAATGCTCAAAACCTTTGGGGTACCATTCGAGGGTATTTGGGCTGACTTTTGCTTAGTATTTAGTTTAACATGTTAGCTACATTTTTCATGTTTACCACTTTTGGATTTGGCTACTAAAACCTTACGTGTTTGGTCTCACAAAAAAGTGTGACAGAGAGTTTTGTTAGTCACTGAAACACAACAGTGACTTTGGAAAGTGTTTTGACCTTTCAAGACTTCATATTTTTAGCTCATTGTTGGTGGACAGTAAGCGAAACGTGTCCTCTACAAGTTTTATTTTTTAACCCATGCTCGGTTCTTACTTTAACTTAGGGTTTTTTGGTCTGCAAATCAGAGTGGTTAAAATCTGACATTCTTTGAAAAAAATAGTATATCTGGAGTTCTACCCAACGAAATCACTTCAAATCAATTTTGTATGAAAGAGAATTCAACAATATAGGTCTGGAAAAAAAAGCACTTTAAGATCATTTTTCTACAATTAGTTATGATGTTTTTAATTTGGTGGCAGAATGCTTGCATGTCCAAAAAATAAGGTTATTTAGGGTTTTGATGACTTAGCTCATGTTATGATAATTTTTAATGTATTTTCTTGCATGCATGTCCTAAAATCTTACAAAAAAAAACTCCAGAACATATTTAAGCCATAAAACTTAAAACTATACACATGTAAGGACATGCAATGCTCAATCTTACACAAACAATCCACTATTCACACCAACGACGCATTTTTGAGTTATACTTTGTTTCTTTTTCTTAGGGTTGATTATAGAGATAGATTGAGAGCTATTTCATGAGAGTATATCAGAAGGTTTTAGGAGATTTACTGACCTTATTTGATGCTCAAATGGCTGAAGAAGAGTAGGACTTAACTTTATAGCTCCTCCCTTGAACCTTCCTAGCTTCTCCTTCCTTTTTCCTTCCTTCTTCTCTCCTTCTTCTTCTTGAGAACACTTAGGAAATTTTGGTCTCCCACTCTCTCAGTCGAAAATGCATGGAGGAGAAGGGTGTTTGGTGTGTTTTTATAATAAAAATACATTAGAGATATAATAATTGCTTGCAAGCTTTATTTCAATTTTTTTTTTAATTCCTATTGGTTGCATGAGAGGTGGGTGCTATTTGAGAGAAATATATATTCAGATTTTGCAGGTGGAAAATCTGCTAGGGCAGGTTTGGGTGGATCTAAATCTGATTTTTCATTTAATTAGGGTTTAAATTGAGTTTTGGTACCATTTTGTGAAAGAAAATGCATAAAATATTAATTATATATATATATTTTTTGTATCTAAATCTACTAAAACCTTTTCTATTAATGTATTTATAATTAATTTAGTCTTTTCATCTTTTATCATAATTTTGATAGCAATTAATTAAATAGGTGTAGACTTTTAAGTTAAATTAAGCTAACTGTAACGCCCCATCCTCCGGACATATCGGAACATATATAACTATAAATATGGGAGATTAGGCACCATGAGTTCGTCACTAGTTTTAATTAGACTTTGAGTTGACACCTAATGAATATCCTAGTCCTTAAGGTGGGATCGGTTGGCCTGGAATAAGGAAGGATAAAATTTGGATAAAGGCCAATCCCCACTGTGGCGTCGGAATTTTAGGATTTTTGAAAAATGGTCAAAAATAAAGAAATTCAAAGATGTTTGAAAATTATTTTAACACCTTGAAAATTAAATTTTGAATTTTTTTTTTGAAAATAGAGTCGCCACTAAATTTTTGAGAAAAACGAAGAAAAACAAAAAAATGACTACTGATTTTTAAAACGTTTAACTACAGAAAAAGAGTTCGGTGGCTAAGATACGAATCAGGAAAGGTGTTAGGCACTTCGTTCATCCAACCGTAAGGTTGGTTTCTACTAATTATCATGGGTTCTTTAATACGATTTCTCAAATGCATGCAAATAAAGAAAGTTGGGGCAAAGAGGGAACATCCAAAATCAAATATTTAAAATACATAACATACGTATATAGAACGCCAAATAAAATAAGTATCAAAAGAAAAATCCTAAGTCCTTTGGCATGTAATTTCTAACTAAAGGATACATGGAGCAAACCCACATGCAATATTATTTAAACAACCTAAACTAGAATGATTCAAATAAAATAACAAAAATATGCTAAAAGTTCCTAAATAAAAATTATACTACAAATGAACATAAAAATTGCTAATAACATCATTAAATGGTCAAAATGACCTAAACTACCAAAATAATCCAAAATTATATTAACATAAAACGTGTTTTAGAAATGTCATATTATAGCTAAATATGAAAGCAATGAAAGGAAACTAAACTAATGATTAAAAGATTTTTGAATTTATGTTAGAAAGAAATAAAAGAAGGGAATAATAAACAAAATGCTAAAAAGGAAGCTAAATTAAAACTAAAAGATTTTTATGAGTTTTATATTTAAACAAAATAAAAGAAAAGAAAAGAAAAGGAACTATAAAAGAAAAAATTAAACTAACATTTTAATTAAAGAAAAGGACAAGTAGCAAAATAAAGTTAGTAACAAAAAGAAAATAAAAAGAAAGAAATAAAAGAAATGCTAAAAAAGGAAATTACACTTTAAAGAAAAGAAGAAGAAAAGAAAAGTAAAGCGATTAAAAGAACATTTAAGCTAATGCTAAAAGAAAAGAAACATTAAACTAATATCAAAAGGAAATAAAAGAAAATAAGATGAAACATTAGCTTTAAAAAGAAATAAAACATTAAAAGAAAAATAAAACTATATTACAAGAAAAAAAAGACATATTGGTATTAAAATAATATTAAAAGAAAAAGAAACAAGATACTAATAAACGAAACACTAAATTAATATTAAAAGAAAAATTAGCAATAAATGGGTGCAATATTGACAATTACAACCATTTTCATATAAGTGCTTGGATTATAACAAAAACGACAATGTTAGTCGTATTGCTAAATTATATTAGCACTATTTAATGATAATTTAATAAGCTTAAATGTAAGCGAGCAAATAAACAAAATAAGTAAGCTAAATAAGCTAAAACTCGAATTTAAACATAATTAAAGCAATTATAAGCAATGCAAAAACATAATAAAGATGAAACAATCAAATTAACTCAATCACTCCAAAGAGGTAGAAAATGGAGTTAGAAGAACTAGAGATCCAAGCAAAGTACCTGGAATGTTAAGGAATCCTCAAGTCGGGGAATGTGCTTCAGTTGGCCCAATCCTCATATGGTGATCCCAAGCTATGGTTTCAATGTAGGCGTCGAAAGTTTGGCTCTCGGTGCTTTGGCAGAGTTTCGACGTTGGGGCTCGGATTGCTTGGTGACTCGGTAGAGCTACTCTCACTAAATATCTCTCTAATTTTTTGTCCTAAAAACGTATAAGGAGGTACGATATTTATAGAAATATTCAACTAATGAGATGCTGACACGTTCTGGGACACGTCAGGGTTTTTCAAGGTGGCGGTTGCCACATCATGGGTTTGCGGTCGCTAGGTTGGAGTTGGCGGTTGCCAGGTTGGAGTTGGCGGTCGCCACTTTTGGCTAGGGTTTCCAAGAGGTTCTATTGGCAGTCGCCACATTGGGGATGACTTGCATAGCAAGTTATTGTTGGTTCAACATAATTTCATTGGCTTGAAGGTTCTGGGTTCAAATACTGAACTTGGATCACTTTTCGATGATCGAACTAAAGCTCCATTCCAACTGTTTTCATCATCGGATTCACCTAAGATTGGGCAGGGTCAAATTGGGGTGTCTATAGTTTCCCCTCTTTAATATAACTTGCATAGTAACGCGTGAGGTAAGTTAGATCAAATATCCAGAGACAACAGCCATTTGACCAGGCCGTCAATCTTAGGCCACAAACACACAAGCATGCATATGATGTTGGTTGTACTCAAATTTCCATTGAGTTGCCTACGTACCCCTTTACTAGGGATCAGACCGAAATGTAGTTCACGGGGCAAAATGCAAGGATGCAAGATAAGAAACATGATGCAAATGCTAACATGATGCAAATGTTGGTATGATCGGGTAGCTCTAAAAGATCGAGTCAAGATCTCAATAGAACAGACAAGCAAGTCAAAGATCGAGTTAAGATCTAAGAACTCGGTTGGAGATAAAATAAATAAAATAATCGAGTTAAGATCCAAGAAATTATCTTAACCGGGAAAGCAATTAATCGGTCGAGTCAAGACCTCACAATTTCGGGATGAAAGCAGGATAAAAATAACTAAAAGCCAAGTTACGACTGGAAATTAAATTTATTGAAAGAAAGCTATGAATTAATTGGTCGAGTTAAGACCTAAAAAATCGAAACGAGGTATGAGAGAGATAAAAATAATTGAAAACTAAGTTACGGATTAAAATTAAATTTATCGGAAAGGATAACCACGAATTAATAGGTCGAGTCAAGATCTAAAAATTCAGGATAAAACACGGGATAAAAATAATTAAAAGCCAAGTCACGGCTTAAAATCAAATTTATCGGGAGAAAACGCGAATTAATAGGTCGAGTCAAGACCTAAAAACTTGGATGCCTAGCGCACTAGGGATTAGGGTCCCTAGTCTTATACTAGGACATGCAGGATTTACCTGGCACACCAGGGCTTAGGGTGTCTAGTCTTCTAGGGCTTAAGAGATTTGCTTAGCACACCAAGGCTTGGAACATAGGATGCTTAGCACATTAGGGCTTGGGAAACCTAAGATGCCTTCTGGACTTAGGACCTAAACGCATTATGGACTAGGGTTTGAAGAAAACCTAAGATACCTTATGGACTTAGGTCCTAGACGCCTTATGGACTAGGGTTTGGAGAAAACCTACGACACCTTCTGGACTTAAGACCTAGACGCCTTATGGACTAGGGTTTGAAGAAAACCTACGACACCTTCTAGACTTAAGACCTTGACGCCTTATGAACTAGGGTTTGAAGAAAAGCTAAGACACCTTATGGACTTAGAATCTAGACGCCTTATGGACTAGGGTTGAAAAAAACCTGAGACACCTTATAGACTTAGGATCTAGACGCCTTATGAACTAGGGTTTGGAGAAAACCTAAGACACCTTCTGAATTTAGGACCTAGACGCCTTATGGACTAGGGTTTGGAGAAAACCTAAGACACTTTCTGGACTTAAGATCTAGACACCTTATGTATTAGGGTTTAGAGAGGACCTAAGGATCGTCATTCAAAAATCTAAACACGTTTTATATTAACATAAAACGTGTTTTAGAAATGTCATATTATAGCTAAATATGAAAGCAATGAAAGGAAACTAAACTAATGATTAAAAGATTTTTGAATTTATGTTAGAAAGAAATAAAAGAAGGGAATAATAAACAAAATGCTAAAAAGGAAGCTAAATTAAAACTAAAAGATTTTTATGAGTTTTATATTTAAACAAAATAAAAGAAAAGAAAAGAAAAGGAACTATAAAAGAAAAAATTAAACTAACATTTTAATTAAAGAAAAGGACAAGTAGCAAAATAAAGTTAGTAACAAAAAGAAAATAAAAAGAAAGAAATAAAAGAAATGCTAAAAAAGGAAATTACACTTTAAAGAAAAGAAGAAGAAAAGAAAAGTAAAGCGATTAAAAGAACATTTAAGCTAATGCTAAAAGAAAAGAAACATTAAACTAATATCAAAAGGAAATAAAAGAAAATAAGATGAAACATTAGCTTTAAAAAGAAATAAAACATTAAAAGAAAAATAAAACTATATTACAAGAAAAAAAAGACATATTGGTATTAAAATAATATTAAAAGAAAAAGAAACAAGATACTAATAAACGAAACACTAAATTAATATTAAAAGAAAAATTAGCAATAAATGGGTGCAATATTGACAATTACAACCATTTTCATATAAGTGCTTGGATTATAACAAAAACGACAATGTTAGTCGTATTGCTAAATTATATTAGCACTATTTAATGATAATTTAATAAGCTTAAATGTAAGCGAGCAAATAAACAAAATAAGTAAGCTAAATAAGCTAAAACTCGAATTTAAACATAATTAAAGCAATTATAAGCAATGCAAAAACATAATAAAGATGAAACAATCAAATTAACTCAATCACTCCAAAGAGGTAGAAAATGGAGTTAGAAGAACTAGAGATCCAAGCAAAGTACCTGGAATGTTAAGGAATCCTCAAGTCGGGGAATGTGCTTCAGTTGGCCCAATCCTCATATGGTGATCCCAAGCTATGGTTTCAATGTAGGCGTCGAAAGTTTGGCTCTCGGTGCTTTGGCAGAGTTTCGACGTTGGGGCTCGGATTGCTTGGTGACTCGGTAGAGCTACTCTCACTAAATATCTCTCTAATTTTTTGTCCTAAAAACGTATAAGGAGGTACGATATTTATAGAAATATTCAACTAATGAGATGCTGACACGTTCTGGGACACGTCAGGGTTTTTCAAGGTGGCGGTTGCCACATCATGGGTTTGCGGTCGCTAGGTTGGAGTTGGCGGTTGCCAGGTTGGAGTTGGCGGTCGCCACTTTTGGCTAGGGTTTCCAAGAGGTTCTATTGGCAGTCGCCACATTGGGGATGACTTGCATAGCAAGTTATTGTTGGTTCAACATAATTTCATTGGCTTGAAGGTTCTGGGTTCAAATACTGAACTTGGATCACTTTTCGATGATCGAACTAAAGCTCCATTCCAACTGTTTTCATCATCGGATTCACCTAAGATTGGGCAGGGTCAAATTGGGGTGTCTATAGTTTCCCCTCTTTAATATAACTTGCATAGTAACGCGTGAGGTAAGTTAGATCAAATATCCAGAGACAACAGCCATTTGACCAGGCCGTCAATCTTAGGCCACAAACACACAAGCATGCATATGATGTTGGTTGTACTCAAATTTCCATTGAGTTGCCTACGTACCCCTTTACTAGGGATCAGACCGAAATGTAGTTCACGGGGCAAAATGCAAGGATGCAAGATAAGAAACATGATGCAAATGCTAACATGATGCAAATGTTGGTATGATCGGGTAGCTCTAAAAGATCGAGTCAAGATCTCAATAGAACAGACAAGCAAGTCAAAGATCGAGTTAAGATCTAAGAACTCGGTTGGAGATAAAATAAATAAAATAATCGAGTTAAGATCCAAGAAATTATCTTAACCGGGAAAGCAATTAATCGGTCGAGTCAAGACCTCACAATTTCGGGATGAAAGCAGGATAAAAATAACTAAAAGCCAAGTTACGACTGGAAATTAAATTTATTGAAAGAAAGCTATGAATTAATTGGTCGAGTTAAGACCTAAAAAATCGAAACGAGGTATGAGAGAGATAAAAATAATTGAAAACTAAGTTACGGATTAAAATTAAATTTATCGGAAAGGATAACCACGAATTAATAGGTCGAGTCAAGATCTAAAAATTCAGGATAAAACACGGGATAAAAATAATTAAAAGCCAAGTCACGGCTTAAAATCAAATTTATCGGGAGAAAACGCGAATTAATAGGTCGAGTCAAGACCTAAAAACTTGGATGCCTAGCGCACTAGGGATTAGGGTCCCTAGTCTTATACTAGGACATGCAGGATTTACCTGGCACACCAGGGCTTAGGGTGTCTAGTCTTCTAGGGCTTAAGAGATTTGCTTAGCACACCAAGGCTTGGAACATAGGATGCTTAGCACATTAGGGCTTGGGAAACCTAAGATGCCTTCTGGACTTAGGACCTAAACGCATTATGGACTAGGGTTTGAAGAAAACCTAAGATACCTTATGGACTTAGGTCCTAGACGCCTTATGGACTAGGGTTTGGAGAAAACCTACGACACCTTCTGGACTTAAGACCTAGACGCCTTATGGACTAGGGTTTGAAGAAAACCTACGACACCTTCTAGACTTAAGACCTTGACGCCTTATGAACTAGGGTTTGAAGAAAAGCTAAGACACCTTATGGACTTAGAATCTAGACGCCTTATGGACTAGGGTTGAAAAAAACCTGAGACACCTTATAGACTTAGGATCTAGACGCCTTATGAACTAGGGTTTGGAGAAAACCTAAGACACCTTCTGAATTTAGGACCTAGACGCCTTATGGACTAGGGTTTGGAGAAAACCTAAGACACTTTCTGGACTTAAGATCTAGACACCTTATGTATTAGGGTTTAGAGAGGACCTAAGGATCGTCACTCACACACGAACCTAGGGTTAAAAGGAATTGCCTGGCGTACCAGGGCTTATGGTGCCTAATCTTTAGAGCTTGGGGTTCCTAGTCTTCTACTAGGACGTGCAGGTTTTACCTGGCGAACCAGGGCTAAAGGTGCCTAATCTTTAGGGCTTGAAAGGTTTCCCTGGCACGCTAGGGCTTAGGGTGCCTAGTCTTCTAGGGCTTGAGAGATTTTCCTGGCGCACCAGGGCTTGGGGTGCCTTGTCCTCTAGGGCTTGAGAGATTTGTCTGGTACACCAGGGATTAGGGTCCCTAGTCTTCTAGGGCTTAAGAGATTTGCCTGGCATACTAGGGCTTAGGGAATCTAAGGGTCATTTTGCAAACCTAGGATCTAAACAATGCTTCGCATATGACTAGGATTTGAAAGAAGTTTTCCTGGCACACCAGGGCTTGAATCAACGAACCATTGCTGAGGGCTGCTACACAGCTTTTAGGATCCACGGGTTCATGTTTTCTGCTTTGGTCTTGAAAAGTTATGCCCCACTGTAGAGGAGTTCACTGTCATTCTTAATTTCGTTCCACTGGAGTTCATGCTAATACCTTCCATGTTCATCATGCATTCTTTTGGTCTGACTGACTAAGAGGTTTCTTTCTTCGTCCATGGGAATTCACTTGACACAAACTCTGCCCTATCGGTGCCCTTTTATCTTCCAATTGCGATGCCGTTATGTTCTGTGCATCTATCTGCTTGCCCAGTACCTTCTGGTTTCTTGTGACGACCGAGTTAGCACTATTCTGGTGGATATTGCTAAGAAAATAAAGGCAGGGAAGGACTTCGTGCCCCTAGTTTTGGCTGAGACCCTGATTGGTCTAGTGCTATCCACCCGGGTGTAATCACGTCTTTTGTCGACAGTCCTCTGCTTCTCCAAGGTGAAACTTAAATCTCTCATTTTCTCCACTCTTCTCTCCTTTTGCTAATTTCTCTCAATTTTTACCCTTTTTCTCTCTTCTCAGATCTAGCTGATAGAGAAAGTAACTCTTCTACAAAAATAAGATTTGAAAGGATACAACACTGTTGCCTTTGTTTATCATCTTTTTTATCCGATATGCACTACTGAGACAGCTTGGAGACAATATCTTTCTTTATTGACTGGAAGAGACATCACTTGATAGTGCTCCTAGTGGAAGATCTCTTTTATGACTTTGACCATTATGGACCATCCAAATGTCTTGCCGATTGGTGTACGGCTGTCCACCTTTAGTAGCCACACCAGATCATGAGGCAATTTGGTCGAGGTTAGATCATATTTCAAGGCGTATGGGGTCGTATTAATTCATCTTCCCTTTAGACCCCATTTTTAGCAAGGTATCTGGAGGCTTGGCCATCTCGTTCACTGATGGAGATGCAGGAGCTACCCCATACTGAGATCCCTGAGGAGTACAAGGCGTCGTTGATTCAGGATAAAGACAGCATAAACAAAGAAGATGGAGAAGAACAAGTAGCGAAGTGAAGGAAGATATGAGATATCTGTTTTGCTCTTAGAATTTTGTAGCTTTCTTCTTTTTTCAGAGTTTGGGACTTGCGTGCCCGTCATTTATTTCCAATACCTTATGATTGCAGCTGAAGTAATGAAAATGTCACGTTTATCTGAAAAAGGTTTCCAATTATTTAAAGTTTTTCGATTCTTGCAATTGAACAACTTTATTATCAAAATTCAAAGATAAATTTGCATTGATTATTACTCGGATTCAAAGATGGCTAAAACAAATAAGGAGGCCAGACTTCATAAAAGAAGCTGCCTACGTATCCGAAAAAGTGAAATCAGACCGTAACGTAGTTCGAGCTCGGTTTACTCTCAGGTATTAACACTCTCCTTTTGTGATGCCCTAACTTTTGCCAAGGTCACCATTTTGGATTTTCGGCCATGCAGGCTCTCTAACTTTTTCCTGTGTTGCCTTTTCGATTTTTAACCCAGCAAGCTTTTATCTTATTTTATTTTTCTCTCAAGGGTAGTATTTTTTTGAGTTGGTTCAAGTTGATTGGAG
>JAULJZ010015160.1:0-16132 GCA_032270985.1 Heliamphora pulchella | reverse complement strand
AGAGAGAGAGATGGTGGGTTTTGGGTAGTGGTTTTGGGGGTGGAGTGGTTTTGAGGGTGGTTTTGGGGTGTGGGGTGGTTTTGAGGGTGGTTTTGGAGTTGTGAGGGTAGTTTTCGTTAAAAATTTTAACAGTTGGGTCAATTTGATGTTAAATTTAAATCTGTGGGAGATTAGTGTCATTTTTTAAACCATAGGAGAGGTTTCTGTTTTTGTCAGAAATCTCAGGAGAGGTCAGTGTAATTTACCCAAATAATTTTGGTAGTGCAGTTCATACCTCACTTAAAAAAAAAAATTAAAAAAAAAATCTTCTATGCAATGGTAATGACAGGATAAGTATCAAAAAAGAGATCATGTTTCCAAGACTATCCCTTATCTCAGATGTTGATCCTTCGGATTTGGAGAATTTCTTCGGAATTCTCTTCTCCAACGCGACACCCTAGCCAGCTTGGCCACATCCCCCACTGAAGAAACTCACATTCAACTCTCAACTTACTAAAAAAAAAAAAATCTTCAATATTCTTTAAGAATTTCCCGTTAACCAATTAACATTATACCATCCAATGTACAAAACCATTATATTACAATCATTCTTTCTATCGTGACAATGCTTAGCAGGAAACGTCCCATATATGTTACCCGATGATGTGGGAGATTCATGAGACTGAAAGGGTATCAAATGGAGAGGATACTGATCCACTTATTTGAACTTTAAAACTATCCGGTGGGGACTCGTGGTTCGTATAATTTTTATGTATTTAAGATGTTTCAATAGAATGAAATGCCAACACATGCAGAGCAACACTACAACAAATGTTGACATGTATGAAAGAACACAACAAGACAATAGTTTTCAAAACAAAATATGCTCAAAAAACTCGAGCAAGTTGAACTTATCGTGCTAGTAGCAGACCTTGGTTGGATCTGAAAGTACTGCATATGCCTCCCCGATCATTTTAAAAAGTCGGTCAGCATCCTTATGGACTCTGTCAGCTATTTCCTTCCAGAGTTCTCCACAATCTCCGCCCTCACTTCTTGCCAGGAACTGACCAGCCTATATTAACATTAACCATTAAGAAGAATGGCAAGCATCATACTGCAACACAAAATAACTAAAAACTCAAATACCTTGTCTGGATGATGTCTCAGAGCAGCTTTCCGGTATGCCTTTTTTATTTCAGATGCTGTATCAGATGGTTTACGACCCCTACAATTGAAATGTTGGAATGAGGAAAGACTTCTGAAGCTTAAAATTCACAGTTCTCACAAAAGGAACAAGACAACTCCACTTGGGGTCAACTAACAAAGGATTGAAAGACACGGCAACATTCTAGATGAAATATATAGCAGAAAGTTATTTCCAGTTGTCCATAATAAGTTTGAATTGTATGTGTTCATGTTTCTGGAAGAAAAATGAAGTACTTGTCAAATTCCCACACATTACGTATCAGTAGCATATTTTAGCACTAGTTTTTATAAGTCAAAGACTGTCTAGTGTCTATTATATGCGCTAAAAGAGGTAGAACACCTAATACAGAGTACTTGATATATATTGCACATAAAAATTATTATTATCACATGCAGGAAACAGATTATAAGAAAAATTAGATCTAGAACCATGCCATGCTGTTGGGGCATTAAACTAGGAAACCTGATGCTAAAGCAGAAAAACATGAGTTGCGGTAATTGTTTTTTCTTCTCCATTTTCATTAAGAACTGGCTAAGACAATAGTTGATTTATTATGCAAAGTTTATTTATATCGTATTTGCAACTTCTTTCAACACCAAACATCATTTGAAATTACATTTAAAAATGAATGCTCAATGATCCAAAACCAAGGGGACCATGATGCAACTACAGATAAGTCGATCCATAACCAATGGGGAAGTGTACAATTGCAGATCAGTAACATGAGCTTAAGATAGCAACAAGGCTCATCTCAAGATCAATTCTATTTTATGCCCGAAACAGAACATACAGACTTCCAGTGATGCAAATGAATTTTCTACGAACTACTTGATACAACTATACCTGCCGCTCAAAATTGTCAAGACAGTTTCTTTCATTGGTCTTCCCTTCAAGACAGTTTCTTTCATTGGTCTTCCCTAAACTTGTGCACCAATTATCAAAAGGAGGGCCTCACCATAAGTGATCCATCATGAAGCCAAGTACATGTTAGTCTCTATTTTATGGTCATTATTCTATAGTCCCCTATGAAGTTCCCTAACTTGGCTTGCATGTTTGAATCTAAGTTACTTGGTACAAAGTTCATTTTCTTTCTCGATTTACTAACGGATTGCTTGGTGCAATGGTAAAATCCCAGGCAGTCAAGCATGAAAATGCAGGTTCAAATCCCCAATCAGATAATTAATTCTCCCAATCTAGCTTCACATGTATGAATGTGTATCATTGGCACCAACTTAGGGGGCCACAATCTTATAATTATAATGTCTTTGCAAGTTGATGGCTCATTCATTTGTCTTTCACTTTTTCTTTATTTCCCCCTTTTTATTTTAGAGAGGGAGAGAACTTTATATCAAAATAAAGGGAAAAGTACATCTTGAAAGGAAGAAATCCTGCCAGTGCTAAATCTGCTTACATTATTTCCACTCATATATCAGCTTATTACTTCTTACCATTACCTACTGGCTACTGTTTTCTTGATGTTTCTACAGTTCAAGTCTCATAAACCCCTGAACTAATCAGTTGTAACTCCCATGTAATTGTTCTCTCTGTCCCAGTTCCACAACTAATATCAAATCCTAAACACAACCCCCCCCACCCCCCCTCTGAAAAAATAAAAAAACATAATAATAATAATAAAATCTCACTTCAAGCTATACTGTTTATACGGATTAAATAAAGAGACCTACCAATGAACATCTTCGAGGAAAGTTGCACTATGTTTCAAGACTTGGGGCCTGATTGGTAACTACTAACTACACTAGAAGCATGCTTTTTTGCATTTTTAGTCAAAAAACTAAATTGGATTCAAAGTAAGTTGTTTGGTAAATTAGCTTTTAAGCTAATTATTTATTTATTTATTTATGTTGATTGGGTAAAAATTTAACTTTTTTACTTTTTGTCCACATTGTACAGTACTATCGGTCAATATAGCTGAGTATAACGATTACATATAGTTGGTATTAATAGTAAATAAGTTATCAAATAAGGATATTACTGTCTTTTAGCATGGGGTGAGAGTTTGATAAAGTATTTTAGGGATTGGTGTTTTGAATTGGCTTTTTGGCTTTTTTTTCCTTCCCCAAACAAGCTATGCCATCTTTTTTACGTTTTTAGCCAAAATGCTAAAAAACTAGGTTTACCAATCAGAGCCTTCATCAACTCGAAGACCATAATTTATTGAAATTCTTGTCGGTACCATCCTAACCCTCATAACTTCATCTTTAATAATCTTACTATGTGAGTACGAACGGATTTTTCAAACATGTATTTGTGCTCATCAATCGATACAATAGTATTTTAACGAACTCTCAAAGTATATGGAAATAAACCCGTTTCACATGGTAAATGTATAACAATCATTGGCAATTATTTCCTCTTTAATTCCTGCCTTCAGTTTTGCCACAAATATACTATATTGCTATTCAACTGTTTGACTTGTCCACCTGTCCTAACCGAGTTTGGTGCAAGATGGCCTCTTAACCGTTTCTTGCATCAATAGATTTTTTTTTTTTGTGGCGTATCACTTAGGAAGGTTTCAATATTCATTAACCGAATAAGTCTTGAATATAAAAGGCAGTCTAGTGCGCAAAACTCTCACGCATGCGGGGTCCGGGAAGGGGGCGGATTACAGTGAGTCTATATTACGCAGTCTTACCTTGTATTCGCAAAAGTCTGTTTTCACGCCTCAAACTCGTGATCTACAGGACACACGGCGACAACTCTATCGTTACGCTCAATCTAGTTGTTTAACCTAAGAATTAAAACCAACCAAAGAATAAGTATGACACATTAACCCTTAATTACAGTTGTCACATCACAACCATAGTCACCTGAAAAGCAGAAAAAGAAAGCAGCACTTTTGTTAATCTTCTAAAATCAATTAAACCATGTGCAAGCATGAATTGATGCATTAAAAATTCTATATACAGACTCAGACAGGTTACCTTTGATAAGGTTAAACCTATCACTTTCTTGCTCTTTAAAACTTGAAATGCAACTTCAACCTGAGTTGTGGAGCCTATGAACCTTAGGAATAATTTCTAGACTCTTCCTGAACTGTCTTATTGTGCTCTTTTGAGCGCTTGAGTTGTTTGGAAGTTTATTCACTTGGATCATTTGATGATGACTTTGGGTTTGGGGCTTGACTTTTCATGTTTGATCATGATAAATCACCATTAACTATTCTTGAGCATTTGGCGTGACAGGGGGTGGATTACCATGTATCCCTGGGTTTTTTGTATATTTTTTATTTTCTCCTGTATTCAGATCACGGATTTGGCAGCGTTACACCATAGATCATCCCCCATCAATTTTGGACTTTGCACATTTATAAAGGAGTTCCCCCACACTAGTCCTATGTTACAATTTTTTCCCCTAATAGGTTCCTATGTTACAATTAAGTGGATTAAACAAACCGAATCGAAATTCAACAAATATAAAACTGTAAAAACTCTGTGCGGGCCAACTGAATGCATTCATTGATCACAAGGAAAGTGTTGCCTTTACTTTTTTATTTGCAGCAAAGAAAATTGTATTGAGAGCGTGCCGAGGGGGCACAACCCATATACAACCTGGGAAAAAAAGAAAAAGGAAAAACCAAAAAGCAAAATGTACAAACAATAGATCACCAATAACTTCTAATGCAACTCAACAGAACCTTGACTCCCTACTACTGAAATAGTGAAATGCTTCAATAAAGCTTCTTCTTAGGTTAATGAACAGAAAACCTTATATAATGCACAAAATGAGGAATTTTGCATGCTGACTCCAAAATGAAATGCGTGAAAGTCATATATGGTAAATGTGGATACATCAGGCACAATTTTTTGGAAACCACAGAAAACAATAGAAAATTTTATAATGTACCAATAAGTGCATAGAATTTATGTTATTAAGGTTCATAACAGAAATCCATGGCCATGGCAATTTAAATGTCATAGGAAATGGAAAAGTGGAAGACTTACAAAATGCGGTAATGATCCAAGGAAATTCCTTCTTTAGCCTTTTCTTCCATTGAGTAAAGGCGGCGACGAGCTTGTGTTAATTCTTTAAAATTGTTGCCAGTTGGTCCGTCAGGTGTGCTAGACTGTTGGACGTTTTCTTGCGACTGCTTTTCAAGAAGAGAGATTTGTCTCTGAAGGTCATTGGCTGCTTGCTCATAGTCTCTAACTGTCTCATGCAAAGTGGCTCTTCTAGAAACTGCCTGCATAAGGACAGGGCCAGTCAGGTAAATAAATTAATAACAAAGAGAAACCTGTAAAATGGAGGAATTTGGAAGAAATCCACGTGGAAAAGTGAAATTGATAATGCTCAAAACTATCTTCAGAAGAGAATATAACAACCTATTCTGATCTCTTGTGACAGAACAGCAGGCATGTTATTGAAAAAGAAATAAAGCCCCAGAAAATCTATTTCAGATTCTCTAATTTTCATTTTCTTTTCTGAAAGCATGAACCCATGGGTCTGAACCACAGAGTGAAATTTCTCAGCTGTCTGAGAATCAATATCAAGAGAAAATAAGATAACATCATCGATATAAACCAACGTTGAGGATAAGATGGGTTCAAAGGTCATTGCCATGGTCTTTTAAAACAATGAGGGGGCGCCATAATTTCCACCCTCCAGCATTATTTGCAAGAGGTGGCCACTCTCAGACAAGGATCCTTGCCCTCACATCTGATAGCCTGAGTTTTAGTCATCAAACAAACAAATCAAACCAGAATGCGCATAGGCAGATCATCAGGGGGTACTGCCACATCTGTATCCAAAAATGGCTATAACCGGATTCTTCATCGTAAATGGCATCCATGGACACGATTTAAGTGTTAATGTGACATTTTCCAGCACTCAAGTCCATGTCCACTTCTTCCACATGCAAATCTTGTCAGATTGTCTACACTATGAAGTCTACAGCCACTTAAATATTCCTATTTTTGCTCTGATCATAAGATACTTAATCTTCTCTTATTTCTTGTTCTTCATTTGGACAGAACAATAGTCAAATTAAAGAACAAAGAAGTAACTAATGAACAATAAAAAGCATAGAGAATCCTAAACCGAAATGAATAGATGTCCTCGAATTTTCTCAAAATTTGAGGCCTCCTTAGCTACAATTTCTTGTATACGGGATTCACAGGATTTTCTAAATCCAAGATGCATGCCTCGTCTAAGCTGAGGCCAGAAAGTAATCGTACCATCAGCTAAAATTGCTCATAAAGCATAATTAATCCAAAAGATCCAAGCTACCTCAGGACTTGATGGAGAACCACATTTACCAACTTTAAGCAACAAATAGTTAATAGCGAAAAATCCATTACACCCCGTGTGGTTTGGCCTTGGAGCATTTCGCTCTCCTGACATCTAAAACTAGCCAATTGACCTTGATCTGGTTTTGGATAGAACTGCTACCATTACAAGTTCCATCTAATTAGACTGATTGTAACCTTCGAACCTAATTTGAGAGTTGGCATGAAAAAAGAAGGAATATCTAGCATTAGATACAAAGGAATCCAGTGCACAATTCCACAAAACAGAAGGATTAAGTATATATCCATAGACTGTTGCGTTCTCCTGATTCTACTTGAAGTAGGACTCGAGATTATATAACTTTGACTCTTTAAATGCTAGTCATCATTGTCCCCTGCATTTGAGAAAGCTTAACCTCAAGTTTTGTTGCATTGAAGTTCGAGCAACCAAATTGTTCATATGAAACAATAGCAATGCTATGAAGTAATCTAGCTTCCCCAACATTCCGTTGAACTTGTAGGAGATGACACAAATGGGTGAATATCTTGGAATTTATGAACTTCGCTTTCCTTGTCAAAACAGAAGATACATCCTAATTATCATGCTTCAATTTGATTCCGGGTATTAATCAATTGCCACAACAATGTCTGTTATTGGTTCCTGCCCATCACCTTGCTAGTCTGTATTAGACGCAATTGCTGGATTTGCTGATTTATGCACAGGTGAAAATTTCAATTTGCTGGCCGCTACTACTCCTTTGTTGTTGTTAACGAAAGGTAGCAGTGGAAGCATTTAAAGATAGAACAGTTTCCACTTTCCACCATATAATCAACTTTTCCTGTTATTAGACAGAGAATAAAGAGACGCCTTACTCAAAAAGATAGGCGAGACTCTTATTTATACTAAAACTAGGCAATGCCATTACATCTATATACCCACACACACTTGATAATAAATATATAATAATAATACTAATACGATGTATATCTAATCACCGGATACTAAACATAATAGAGCTAGTACCCCCCCTCAAGCTGGAGCATATATATCTAGCATGCCCAACTTGTTACATATGTATCGAATCTGAGGGTCCGGAACTGATTTAGTTAAAATATCCGCCAATTGCACTCCAGTACGAACAGAGCCAAACACGATCACACCAGTCTGATACTCGCGCCGAACGAAATGACAGTCCACCTCGATATGTTTCGTGCGCTCGTGAAATACTGAATTTGTAACAATATACACTGTAAATTTATTATCACACCAAAGTTTTGTTGGGCCAGGATAGGGATCACCCAACTCACTAAGTAATTGACGGAGCCATAAAATCTCAAATGTCGCCAAAGCCATGGCCCAATATTCGGCTTCGGCACTCAACCGAGAAACCATGTCCTGCTTCTTACTCTTCCAAGAGATAAGATTGCCACCAACAAATATAGAGAATCCAGAAGTGGACCTCCGATCAATGGGGCATCCGGCCCAGTCTGCATCAGAATATCCTTCCATCATAGAGTGGCCATGATCACTGAAATGTAGCCCCTTACCAGGGTTACTGTGGAGATATCGTAAAATTCAAACCACAGCATTCCAATGTGAGACCCAAGGCGCAGCCATGAACTGGCTCACCACACTCACAGGAAAGGCGATGTCTGGTCTTGTCATTGTTGTCAGATAGTTCAATTTTTCAACCATTTTTCTATATCGGTCAAGATGAGGAAAAATATCACCCTCATTAAGGAGGAGTTTGACACTCTGGTCCATAGGTGACTCGACCCCCTTTGCTAGCAGAAGCCCTGTATCAGCTAAAATATCCAACTCGTATTTTCGCTGGGAAATAAAGATACCCTTCTTGCCACGTGCTACCTCAACGCCGAGAAAGTACTTCAATTATCCCAAATCTTTAGTTTGAAACTGAGATTTCAGAAATTTCTTTAATTCAGAAATACCTACCGTATCATCCCCTGTGATAACAATATCATCAACGTAGACGATTAATAGAATACAGCCAGCAGAGGAACGCTGATAGAACACAGTGTGGTCTTTCCCAGACTGTAGAAGACCAAATTAGCGCATAACCATGCTAAAGCGACGAAACCACGCCCGTGGAGACTACTTCAATCCATAAAGAGAGCGATGGAAACGACATACCAGCTGAGACCCCCCCTTAGTAACAAAATCGAGAGGTTGCTTCACATAGACTTCCTCTTGCAAATCGCCGTGAAGAAAAGCATTCTTCACATCAAGCTAATACAAGGGCCAATGGCGAGTAGCAGTAAGAGACATAAATAGGCGAACAAAGGCCATCTTGGCAACGGGAGAGAATGTCTCAAAATAATTAATTCCATACGTCTGAGCATACCCCTTGGCAACAAGACGTGCTTTCAAGCGGGCAAGAGAACCATCAGGATTGAGCTTGACAGTAAAGACCCATTTGCAACTAATAGCCTGTTTACCTTCTAGAAGAGACCCATTATCAGCTGGTATGTCGTCTCCATCACTCTCTTTATGGATTGAAGCAGTCTCCACAGGCATGGTTTGGGTGTAGGACGGCGCTGGTCGTGGTGGTTATAGGGGGTTTCGGCGACTAGGGAAAGGATTAGGGTGGATGTCGGCACTGGTGGTGGTGATGTTGGTGGGTTTCGGCGTTGGTGAGGAGGACTGAAGGGCTGTCGGCACTGTTGGAGGGCTCAAGGGAAGTCGGCGGCTGGGTGGCTGGGTACCAGGGTGGCTGTCAGCACTGTTGAAGGCTGAATGAAGATCGGCAGGGTGGCTGGAAGCTGTAGGCACTGTTGGAAGCTAGGGTTAGAGTTAGGGCTCCATGGTGGCTCTGATACTATGTAATTAGACAGAGAATAATGAGAAGCTTTAGTCAAAAGGATAGGTGAGACTCTTATTTATACTAAAACTAGGCAACACCATTACATCCATATACCCACACACTTGATAATAAATATATAATAATAATACTAATACGATGTATATCTAATCACCGGATACTAATCATAATAAAGCTAACATTTCCTTAGAAAAACCTTGTCAATAAGATCACTTTTCACACCTTTATAATTATTGAGATGGCATCAGATTCAGATGGCAGCTCTGCATTAGTAACCAAGGTAATGTGCACAGGACAAATTTAGGTTGAAAAATAAAAAGTCAGGATCTTTTGTTTTGATCACAAAATGATGTTGGACAGCTTTAGGTAACCTGGACCAAGCCATGTACAATTGAATATTGTAGTGAGTTTGTTCATGGAAAACTTCCAGGGATTAAGGTTCTATAAGGTAGAGAATTCTTCTAGTTGTTGTGGATGAAAAAATATTAAGACAAGACAAAAGTGAGAGATTTAATTTGATTGTCAAAGTGACAGCTTGCTTGATTTTATGAACTCAGACTATTTGAAGGCCAACATCTAGGTAAAGGGATTGGTGTTGACTTACTTGATTTTCTAGGATTTTGGGATTCAAAAAGTTGACTTCACCAGAGTTGTAAGCAGTCCCAAAATAGTAGTGGATGACAACAAAGAGCAACAGATAATAGTAATTGAGTATTTCACCAAGAGAAGAATAAGAAGAGGAGAGGGAAAGAAGTGCTTTACAGTCTCAAGGGTTGCGCAAATTCATTACATATCAAGAAATGGGTTGGTTAAATTCATATACCCACCATCACAAATTTGTATAAACTCAATTCACATAGATATCCATAGTGCTGTGGAACATTGGAATTCATTTACAATTTTACTTTCATTATTTAAGAATTAATTTTTTTTATTTATCTTTAAGGCTAAAAGGATAAAACCCTAATTTAAAATGGCAACAGAAATCCTAAATGAAAAGAAAACAAAATAAAAATCTTAATTGAAAGATAGACTATAATTTTAAATTAAAAGGAAACAAAATAAAAATCCTAATTAAGAGTAATTATTACTTTAAATGAATCCCAATGTTCCGCATTAGTTTACCTTCCCCTTCTCATTCCTACACGTGTTGTATCATATGAATACAGGGTGTTTGGTTCTCCTAATTCCACGAGAATTATGACACAAGATTGGGAAACTTTGACACTTAGAGCTATTCCAGGCCTAACTAAGCAACATGTACTCACCAAATCACATGGTGTGACCTATATAAACAACACCACTACCACCTATGTCTGACAATTTTCCAAAATATGAATATCTATACCTAATAAAAAGTCATAGAATCTATTGTGAAGTGTTCTAATCTATAAATAGATAAACATAAGACTCAAATTAACCTTAAATAAGTTACTACCAAATATGAAGTGCTCAGTGTGAAATTTTATTTTTTCCATTTTTCATGCTCATCGTTAACAAGTTTAAGAATTCTTCCGTCAATAACACCTTCAGAATCATGCACATCGTTAACAAGTTTAAGAATTCTTCGGTCAATAATTATTTTTTCCCTTTTTCATGCTCATCGTTAACAAGTTTAAGAATTCTTCTGTCAATAACACCTTCAGAATCATGCACATCGTTAACAAGTTTAAGAATTCTTCCGTCAATAACACCTTCAAAAACAAAGTATATTTTCAAAGCATAATTCTCTCCCTTACCCCAACATACACGAGCGCAGCTAATAGTGTTGCATGAGAGTACGCGTATAAGCATCATATTTATCTAATCCATATTTCAACAGACACGAAGATGTGACAAAGTATTCATATTTTTCAATTGCTTTAATTTTCTAAGTTAACAGTGTATATATATATATTAAGTATTAATAATATCCTGTGGGGATGCCCACAGTATTTCCTGTAGTCTCTCATTACTTAATAAATATGCGTGTATGTCTCACAATGAGATTACACTTTTTTTCCATATTCTTTCCCTCATATTCTAACATAATATTAAAACCATGAAACCCCAGCTCTCCCACCAGAACCAACCGCTAACCAGAAACCCTTATCCTAGCCGCCAACCTCCATCGATCCTCTAACAGTCGTCGCCGACCCTCGTCAGCCCTTCAACAATCGTTGCCGACCCTCGTCGGCCTTCCAAGAACCCTCGCTGACCCTCGTCGACTTTCCCAAAGCTTGTGCCAACCCTCATCGGCTCTTCCAGGCGAGTCGCCGAACCTTGTCAGCCCCTCCAGGGGTGACGACGACCATCGTCGGTTCTTCCTAGGGTATCTTCGACCCTCGTCAGTCTCTCCAGGGGGAACCTCGCCTACCATCGGCCCTGCCAAGGCCTCGACAACCACTGTCAGCTCCTCTAGGGCTTGTGCCGACCACTGTAGGCTCTTCCAGGGCTTCCGACGACCACTATAGACCCTTCCTCAGCCTCGCCGACCACTTCCAAACTCCGACAGGCCCTTCAGTCATTCAGCTCAACTTTTCTCTCTCTTTCCCTTACTACATCATTCCGCCAGTGTAGTTCCATGATATCTGCTCGTTTAATGATGCTGTGAGGGTCTGGGGTGGTCCTTTGTCATACCTCCGTGTGGATTGAGACTTGTGTTTTGTGGTAATTTCTGGTCCCCTTGTTAGTGAACAAGAATGTCAGAAGATTCCGTAACCCGCGAATCCCATGTTGAAGCTGGCCGACAGCATACTACAGAGGTGTTCTCGTCATCCACACAGTTGGTTGATCGGCGACTTAATGGCGCCAATGGTTATATTTTATGGAAGAAAAGTATTCTTAAGTCTTTGCAAGGCATGGAGTTGAATTCCCACCTGTTTGATGACTCTCTATCACGAACATTAACGATTTTTCGAACTTGGACCCGGGATGATACCCGGATATTTAGTCAGTTGCTCAACTCGATGTATCCTTCCGTTCAGGCTTTGGTAGCGAATACTAATACTGTACGAGAGATCTGGTCCTCGTTAGAATCCATCTATTCAGCCACTAATGATCTCTCTCGCCTATACGATGTCATGAAAGGTTTCTTTCAATCCCAACAGTTCGGAAAACCTCTTCAGGATCATTTTATGCAATTCAAGATTTTGACTGACGAGTTTGATCGCCTTCTTCCGTTCACGAATCACTTGTCTCAGTTTCAGCAGCAGAGGCAGCAACTTTTGGTGGTGTGTTTCTTGGCCAATTTGGACTTCGAGTTTGACTCAGCTCGCTCTCAGATTCTTGCTGAGGCAGACATTCTCACTCTCTTCGAGACATTTCGACGTGTGAGTCGAGCGTCCCGTTGGGATGAGTCTCGTGGTACTGGTACATCTCCTATTAAAAATTCTGATCAGTCCTCTTTGGAGGGATTTCCTAGTAGCCGCAGCAGTCGAGGCCGTGGTCGTAGTAGCGGTACCAAGTCTGGTCGTGGAGGAGGTCATGATGGTGGTCATGAGACCCGTACGTGCCACTATTGTGGGATTCGGGAACACATTCGAAGTGAATGTTACAAGATTCATGGGAAGCCCCCACTGGTGGCCAATGCCACATCTGATTTCAGCCAGCATGACTATGCCCATCCAAGCCCTCAGGGGCACCCAACTCGATCAAACAAGTTGTTGAGATAACTGTTGCAGAGTATGACCAGTATATTTATGGTCAGATTGGACAAAGTATGAGTTCTTTTGAGGTACCAGCGGCCACCTTTGCAAGTAATTTTACTGCATGCGTGGCTACCCCCCACACTTAGGTTATTGATTCTGGCGCTTCCGCTCACATGGCTGGCTCATCAGGTATTCTATCAGATTATAAGCTGACTCCTGATCATGCTGCTGTTTTGGTGGTTAATGGATCCTCCTTAGCTGTTGAGGGTTGTGGTGTTGCGACACCGACTCCTGCCCTTTCTTTATACAATGTCTTACATACTTCTGATAATCCCTTTAATCTATTATCCATTAGTCAGATTAGTACTGATTTGAGTTGCTCCGTGATATTTTTTTCTTGATTCCTGTATTTTTCAGGATCTTATGACAAAGAGGATTATAAGTAAAAGACGGGTCTCGAGGGGGTTGTACCTGCTAAATGCTGCTCCTGCTCAGGCGTATTCTGCCTTGTCTTCTTCTACCCTTGATATCCATTGTCATCTTGAGCACCCTAGTTTGTCGAGTCTTAAAATTTTTTACCCTAATTTACGGTCTGTGTCTACCATCGAGTGTGAGTCGTATCATTTTGCCAAGCACCTGCGTATACCTTTCCAGTCTCGAGTCAATAAGTGAGCTTCTGCTCCCTTTCAGTTAGTACATTCTGATGTCTGGGAACCTAGTCCGGTCACCTCTTTATTTGGTTTTCGCTATTTTGTGAGTTGTGTAGATGATTACTCTCGTGCCACATTTTTATATTTGATGAAAAATAAATCTGAGCTATTATCTGTGTTTACTCAATTTTGTATGACTGTGCAAACCTAATTTGGAACCTGTGTTAGGGTCTTGCGTAGTGATAATGGGGAGAGTATCTGTCTATTGCCATGAGGGAGTTTCTGGTGGGCCATGACATTTCCCAGCAGACGTCGTGTCTTGATACACCCGAACAGAATGGGGTGACTGAGCGAAAAAATAAACATGTTTTGGAAACAACCCGTGCTCTTTTATGTCATATGCATGTTTCTCATCATTTTTGGAGTGAGGCTATTCTTACGGCCTATTATCTTATTAATCGCATGCCGTCTATTGTGTTGGGTGGTGTTTCCCTGATGTCTGTGTTAACTCCTACGTTGCCTGTGCACTCCCTGTCTCTTAAAATCTTTGGTTGTATATGCTATGTGCGTGACACCTGGCCACATGTCACTAAACTTGATGCTCATGCCCTCAAATGTGTGTTTCTTGGCTACCCTCAACACCAGAAGAGGTATCGGTGATACTGCTCTGCGCTCCATCGTTTTGTTGCGTCTCGGAATGTTACCTTTCTTGAGTCGACCTCATTCTATTCTACTTCTACTCCTGTTCCGTCTCTGGGTCGTGAGTCACCTCCCTCCCATATGTCTGCCAATTTTTTGGTCTCTCGGATTACGACTGATACTCCTGCCACCTCTTCTGAGCCGCTTTCGGCACCACCTCCTGCAGCATCGCCCTCGCGTGATCCGACTCCTGCTGAGCCAGTTCTCTCGTCGGTTGATCCGTCGGTAAGTGAGCCCCCTATTGCTGCTTGTCGCCTTTATCGCCTATGTCGGGAACACCCCCAGTATGTTGCTTCCTATAAGGGCTTGTCAACTTCTTTACGTGCCTTTATTTCTACAGTTGATACTACTGCTATCCCTGGTAGTGTTTCAAAGGCTCTCACACATTCTGGTTGGCATTCTACTAAGTTGGAGGAAATGTATGCCCTGGATAATAATGGCACTTGAGATCTTGTTTCTCTTCCTGCCAGGAAATAGGCAGTTGGCTGCAAATGGGTCTACACAGTGAAGGTAAATCCTGATGGGTCTTTGGCTTGCTTGAAGGCGCCTTGTTGTAAAAGGTTATGCCCAAACTTATGGCGTCGACTATTTTGAGACTTTCTCTCTGGTCTCCAAAATGACTTCCATTCGCCTTTTTTTTTCTCTCACTGCAACTCGGAACTGGCCGCTTTATTAGTTGGATGTCAAGAATGCCTTTTTCCATGGCGATCTTCAGGAGGAAGTCTATATAGAACAACCTCCAGGTTTTGTTGCTCAAGAGGGTCTGATCTTGTGTGTCGCCTTCGTCGTTCTTTATATTGTTTAAAACAATCTCCCCATGCCTGGTTTGGGAGGTTTAGCACGGTGGTGCAACAGTTTGGTTTGCGACAGTCAGGAAAAGATCATGTCGTGTTCTTTTGTCGGACTGCTTCCGGCTGCATTCTTCTAGTTGTCTATGTTGATGATATTGTCATCACTGGCGATGATCGTGTTGGGACTAGTAACCTAAAGGTAGACACCATTTCAAACTAAAGATCTTGGGCGCTTGCGATATTTTTTGGGTGTCGAAGTGGCCAAAGGTAAGCGTGGGATTTTTATTTCTCAGAAAAAATGTGGTTGACATTTTGCGCGATGTCGGCCTACTTAATGCAAAAAGTGTGGAGTCCTCCTTGGATCCAAGTGTGAAGATTCTTTCTGGTGACGGTGATGTATTTCCTCATCCTGACAAGTATCGCAGAATAGTGGAAAAACTTAATTATTTGACCACCATGACCAGACTAGATATTGCCTATCATGTCAGTATTATGAGTCAATTCATGTCTGATCCTCGCGTCCCACATTGGAATGCAGTTGTTCGTATCCTACGGTACCTCCATTCCAACTCTGGGAAGGGCCTACAGTTCTGTGACTGAGGTTACTTCCGTACCAAGGGCTACTCTGATGCAGATTGGGCAGGATGCCCGATTGATAGGAGATCCACACCTGGATTCTCTATCTTTGTTGGTGGGAACTTGGTATCGTGAAAAAACAAGAAGCAAGATGTGTTAAGGTCCAGTGCTGAGACGGAATATAGATCTATGGCGTTGGCTACGTCCGAAATCATGTGGATTCGACAGCTTCTCACTGAATTAAACGAATCGCCTATGGGTCCTACCAAGTCATGGTGTGACAATAAGTCTGCTGTCTACATCGCTACCAATCCAGTGTTTCATGAGCGGACTAAGCACATCGAGATCGACTGTCATTTCATTTGCCACGAGTATAAGAACGGCACTATCGATTTTAGCTTTGTTTGATCTAGTAAACAACTTGTTAATTTGTTCACTAAGGCACTGCCTGGGTCCCGTGTTCACTACATTTGTAACAAGTTAGGCATAATCGATATCTATGCTCTAACTTGATGGGG
>JAULJZ010015149.1:0-16132 GCA_032270985.1 Heliamphora pulchella | reverse complement strand
TTAAATTTAATTATTGACAATTTAATTTAATCGGCATCTTGATATTCCTTAAGCCCTTCCGCTTAACTTATTTGACCATCGAATAATTAAATCCACCTGTAGGGTTTGGCCCGGTCAAAACTTATAAGCTTCCTTAAGGGGTATCGTCAATCCCGATCTTTCGGGATGTGGATTCCGTCAATAATTAATATTTGCCAAATAAATAATACCGCTATCTAACTCACCGGGAATATAGACCCATATAAGATCGCACTCTCTAATGAATCAAAGCAACGAATATTAAATATATGCAAATCAATAATTATTTCAGAATTAAGAAGATAAGCACTATTCATAATAACCTTAGGGTGTAAATTAATTTATAAAGTCAGTAGTCAGTATTAAATTAATTATCCCAAATGTCCCGTTCAATACACATAAAGTGTACTGGCACAGAGCGTCGGAACAATAGATGACACTATTATCTATTTCCCGTAATCAAAACAGGCATACTAAAACTCTATGCCACAGTCGTACCGATGGTATGTCCATTTCCATCTAAATTGTGAAAATAACACTTATATTCTGCAAGAACCTAAAATCTGGTCTTCTGTGTGTAAGCCGTACACTACATACCAGATTAAATACTATACAGAATATTGGACATCCATGCATGACAAAGAAATGATATGCATACATTGCTCATAAAGATTATCATAAAATGGATAAATAATTTTTATTAAAGTAAAATTAAATACTAAAAACATAGTTTTCAGTATACCAACCCTAACAACACGTGATCATATGTTTGTAGAACTATGATTAGTTTTATTCTTGTATGTTGTAGGAAGGGTATGTGGTCCTATGTGGTCCTTCTGATCGTGAGCTGTTATTTTATATGCATGTGTTGCATTATATTTATAGAGGGCAGATAATGGCCCTACGGTGAAAGTCCGTAAAGTTGCATATGAAGGGCAGATAATGGCCCTACGGTGAAAGTCCGTGAAGATATCTGTTGACTCTGGTCGACAAAGCATAGTGGGATGGATAAGGGTCCTTTGGTGAAAGTCTGAGATGATATATGAATCGTATGTGATCGATCTGTGGTCAAGGCTCGAGAGAGAGTCGATGTTTATGTGTATATGCTGTTAGGGCTCGGGAGAGAGTCGATGTTTGTGTATACCTGTTGTTACGGCTCAAGGGAGAGTCAATTTAATTCTGTCTGTGTTGTATCCGTGGCTCGTAGGAGTCGTGGCTCGTAGGAGTTGACCTTTGCCTGTGTGGGATACTACTATATGTATCATGGATTGCATGTATTGTATATTCGGACTGATAGATCAATTTTCTTAAAATTGTATTAACGGCCTGCGGAAGTCGAAATACTGTATTAACGGCCTGCGGGAGTCATAATACTGGAATCATTTTCAAGGCTCTGATGAGTTGAAAATTAGTTTTTATCCTCGTTTTTCCATTGGTTGTGAAAATTATTTTTAATGGCTCTTGTGAGTCGTGATCTAAAAACGTTTTCAAACTATTTTCAAGACTTGAAAGAGAGTATAAACCTGCACTTCAGTTTCCTAGCATGTTTTGTTTATATTGCATGCTTGTCTAGTTTCTACTGAGCCTTGCCTCACGGTGTGGGATAAAATATTTTCAGGTATCGATCACGTGCGCTGATTCGGGGTTGCCGGTTGGGAGTAGAAAAGTTATAGTCTTCCTTTTTGTTCTTTTGATCATGTATGCTTATTACATGTTTCTCGGCATTGGAGCCTTGTAATGTATGCCGTTTAGCGTTTATATACAATGCATGTATGTTTCTTTTGAGAGTGTATTCTCAGGTTGGGCATTGTGGTTGATTGTTTATAGATGTTTCACGTGGCCCAGAGTTTGGGGCGTGAAACGGTGTGACTATGATCGATACGGGCTCAAGGTGAGATTTATAGGGTTCTTTGGGGGCCAAGTGTTGATGGGCCCTACTGGAGTCGGGTGATCGGAGAACTGAGTTCCTCATGGGTTTTCAGGATGGAGTTTGTTTGCTCTACCGTGTAAGTTTAAATTAGATTTGTTATTCATTTCAGTTTGTTACGGTGTAGAACAGATTAGAGTAATAATATAAAGATCATCTACCAATGTACCAGAACAGATAACTCGTTTATTATCCTTAATAACCACAGAGTTATTAAAATAAACTAAATATCCGTCTTTAACCAATCTAGAAGAGAAAACTAAGTTCCTTGTAATGGAAGGTACATAAAGACAATCTCTTAATATTAAAACCTTATCTCCACTAAAATTGAGAGTGACATCTTCCATTGCAGCTACTGTTACCTTTGTATTATTGTCCATATCCAGGTAAATCTTCTCATTACTAAGTTGTCGGGTTTTCTGGAATCCCTACAATGAATTGCAGACATGATCAGTGGCTCCCGTATCTATACACCAGGTTCTGATAAATAACTCCGCTAAATATATTTTTACAACCAGTGAACCGATATTATCCTATATATTCTGCCTTCTGAGAAATATTGGACATAGTTTTTTCCAGTGCTTTGTCTGGTTGTAGTGAAAATATCTGCCTTTACGCTTTTTCACACCAGTCCGTGGCTCACTAACTACCTTAAAAATCGTGTCTTTATGTTTTTGAACATTTTTCTTCTTTATGCCATTCAGCCTTAAGGAAGAACTTTTTTCAGAAACAAACACATTTCCTGGTATTGAAGAAATACCATTGGTAGTTAAAGCTATATCCAAGTTATTTTTGCAGTCAACAAAATTCGGTCCCGTAAGTTTGTTTTCTTTGAGTATAACTGTGAGTGAATTGAAAGCCATTTTATTCCTGATAATCACATAATTAAAAATACTGTTAATTATGACGAGCAATATGTTGAATTTATTTTAATTTGGTGCCCTCTACCATTTTAAAAGAAATTCGCCAACAGCTTAGTTTCCCGTGAATTGCATTTCACGATGGGAGAACGTCTACTATTCATCGTTTGTCTAGATAGGCCAATTCTTTTTAATTTTATTATTTAGGTAACTGATCATGCCAAGTAAAATTAAATCACTAACATAGTTTCAGTCCAGTAAATAATAGCAATGACTCGAATGAATAGGATACTATTATATACATTTAAGTGTTAACTATCACCTAATCCCAAATTAATCGCTTCGCAATGAACCCCTTCAGATGGAGAAGTAATCCACACTAACAATTATCCAGAATTATTCCTAAAGGATGTTTATATTGGCGATACAGTAATTAATTTGTCCGATGGGGAGGAAGGTCTTACTGCCAATACGTAGGGTTTAATTGTATCACCTACATACTAGTGATGGAGACCGGAGAATTTATCTGTGAATAAATTTTCTCTCCCACTTAGATTTTTAAAATATTTTTTAGGATTATAAAAATTCTTTTGATTAAAATAAATTTATTAATTTTTAAAACCAGACGATCTGAAAGAATCAAACATCTTTCCGTGTACATGATTCTAAATATTTTTATTTGCCAAATCAACTTTTCGTGTTTAAATGTGTAACAAATAAAATTTAATAAAAGCATAGTTTTTCCTTCAGCTTTTTAGCTAAGGTATTGATTAAAGGTACTTATTTAGTTTATTTTTCATTTCATATTTTTCAAAAAATAATAATTTATTCCGATTAAATATTTTTTTATTTAATTAATTCAAAATTCAGAATTAATTTTTACGTTTTTCCAAGATATCCGATTTTATGAAAAATCATCTCAAACGTGATAATTTATAAAAAATAAAATATCAAAAGATTTTTTATTAAATTAAAAAAATTTTATTTTATTTTTCATTCCAAATTATTTTAATTAAAATCAAATTTTTGAATTAATTAAATTAATAGGACAAATAAAACAGATATGCAACATCTACGCAGTTCATATATATATAAACATAATAGGCATATATCTCGATTTTATAATCGAAGTGAAACACTGAAGCGTTTCAGTCTCCTATAGAGGATAAGCTATGATAATCTTTGTTCCTGTTAGCTTCTTATACCCCAATTTTATCAGAATTTCTTGATACACTTCGATATGTACAGATATATCATATCAGTATCAAAGCACATCAGAAACATTGATCCAAGATTGCCTGGACTAGCCACCACCACTGCCGGACCACCGGCGCTGCCCAATGCCGCCAACTTCAGGCGGCTTTTGCTAGCACTCTCGAGCTCTGTTTTTGATGTTGTTTTTTCTAGAACGTAGCTAATGAAATTTGTTATTTTTCTGTCCAAAAAACTAGTCAAAAGCAGCCCAAAAAACAAGCTTCAATGGCCGCCAAAACACAAAAAATGCTACTGCCCCACAACAACACTGCGCCGCCAACTTCTCGAGGTTGTTCCGACATCATCCGAACTCCCTTTTCATCCCATTTTTTTAAATGACAGGTAACAAAATATATTATATTTCTATAAAAAATTATAATTCAAAAACAGCTCAGAAACAGCCGTCAAAAGCCAGAGAAGTTGCTGCGCCGCACCGCCCACTACTGCTGCTGTTGTCTCGCTTGTTTCAGCTTGTTTTGTGGTTGTTCTGGCTCTCGTTTTTCACTAATTTTAGCACTAATATCCAACAATATGATACCTCAAAGAATGCTTCAAAAACAGTCCCATAAAATCCCAAAAAAAGTCTTGAACAGCCTGCACCGCCATAAAAAATCGGCACCTGTTTTCTGCTATTTTTGCCGCCTATTTGGGGAGATTTTTCTAATGATTTTTTGGATAGTATTTTAAGGTATGTTTAATACTATTTTATATCTAAAAAATTTGCTAAAAAAAGTCTAAAAAACATCCCAAAAAATCAATAAAATTGGCCCCGAACCGCCGGCGGTGGCTATTTTTGTCGATTTTTATGGCTATTTTTGGACTTATTTTGCTGTTGTTCGTAATGCATAAATCATGTAAAAACTTACCAAAAAAATTGTTTTAAAACTGTTAAAAAAAATTCACCGCGATTCGTGGCCCGTAAAACCCGAAACTACCGTCGGTGCTGCCGTCTATTCTGCGTGTTCTTGGATATTCAACATGTTCTTAAATAATCTAAATAGATATTTAAAAATAAATAACTAGCTATTACATCGATTCTATATTCTGAAGACTCACATCCGATCTATCACGGGGATTGTCAACCCCCGTGATTTAAAATTTATTACTTAAGAAAAACTTATTTCGTCTTTTATACTTTAAAACATAAATCTAACGATCAACTACAAGAGACATATAAATAAAGAGATATAAATGCATGTTTCTTTACAAGCATCCATGAATTACCAATAATATCACAAATTTCATAATATTAAATACATTATTTAAAATTACAAACTACAAACATCTTTCATTCTTCATTACTATAATCCTTTACCAAATTTCATGTCGTGTCTCTTCCTGTTTAAACCTGTAAAATGTTTGATGCAACCAACGTGAGCTGGAGCTCATATGATAAAGGCAAACAGAACTGAGATGCATGATTTGTGAGGTGGGAATGAACAAGATATTGTGCAACAACCTTCAAATAATATCTATACATGTTTTCTAATTTACATACTCCATTTGTTGAAAACTTTTAAAGATAGTATTGATTTATTTAGTTTATTGACATCAAATTTTCTGACTTTCCAACTTAGCTCATCTTTTAGTCGTGTACACCTTTTATTTCCGTTAAAGTTGCTACCCTTTCTGATATAATAACTGAATTTCATTTTCTTCCTTTTTAATTACATTTACTTCTTTAGTTCTCATCTTCATTCTCATTTTCTCTTTATTAAGTGATCGAATACCAACACACCCATGCCTATCATAATATCATTAACTTTCCTTTTAGTTCATAAGTTCCTTATCCATAGTTACATTTAATTTCATAAATATAATACTTAACCGACGTAGGGTGTAACTTATAGAAAACCCTCCATATTCCTCCAATAGGCTACGCGAAACCATTGGGTAATAGATAGTTCTATAACTCACCACTACAATCATCAGATACCGACGTCGGATGCAGCTTATAGAAACCCTTCCCTATTTCCCCAATAGGTTATGCGTAACCATTGGGTAATAGATAGTTCTATAACTCGTCACGACACAATAACGTTCGTTTTACAGCGGCTAACCCAAGGGAACACGGTACCCATCTTGCGTAAGTTTTCGGTCTTTTACAGCAGAGCTGTACAAGCCCAGCTTAATCACATCCACATCAATCATCCTCGATTCAATATTTGATTAATCATATCAGTATTGATTAATCAATCAGGAGTTCATCTCCCCAATTTAATCTCACAACCATTTATCATTAAATCATTCTCATCTTATTATAAATTCCAGCAAGTGTTCATTGTTTGAAAATAAATGCTAAAGCTCAAATGCACACATTAAACAATGCACAAAAGCAATTATTAAACAATGCACAAACTAAAATTTTTTGGCTTCTTTCAGGTTTCTTAACCAAATCATAAAGTCTAGTAATGGTCTTTCACTATCATATCTCAAGGTCTTCTATTTTATTTTTTTATTATTTTATTTTTTAGTTTTTTAATTTTTTTTTTGTAGTTTTACCCATAAAACAGTCATTCTATAAGAGGCATAAACCCATATCATTTAAGCAGCTTGAGTTCTCAAAGTAAGGGTTTCATAAATTTAACTGCAATCCCTCTCGTACGCGTTCTCACTTCACATTCTTTATTTTAATGCATTCTCTCACTTTTAATTCATCATCATAACTTCAACCAGACTTTCATAAGCCGCACTTATTATCAAACACTCTTTATTCATCATATTATTCCATTTTCAAGCCCACGTCCTAAGTTTGAGTTGGTGCTTCCACTTAACATTCCAAGTATTCTTAATTGGGTTTCAATTTAGGTTACAAGTTACGAACTAGCTAATCATGAGACTCATATTACACTTTAGTAAGTCAATTATTTCTAAAATATCCACAAGATCGTAATCTATAACCAAAATTCCATATCATAGTTTTCAAAGATAACCTGAGCTTTCTAGGATTCAATTAGTAATTCATCACTCTACGTTTAATATTTCTACTCCATTATAATATACCAAAAATTTAATAAGATTTTCCATTACCCTCTCAAATTTCTCTATTAGGTTAAAGACTAAGTTTAAAATCTTCAAACCGCCAAATGATCAGACTTCCAATTTATTTCATTATCTTATTTAGCTAAGCAATTTATTTAACTGGTTAATTCTCTTCAATTAAACCATAGGTTTAATCACACTCATAGATTTATCTCATCAAACCTTTACACAAACACCCACATTACGTCTGTTTTGTTTTTGAATTAAAGTTAGCAATTTAAACAACAATCCAAATTCCCAAACCTCAAGGCTTAAATTATCATTTAAACCTATAGTCACAAGACACTAACTTATGTGTTAAATTTAATTCTAATGTAACTCAACCCTCTTCAATCCCTTTCTGTTTTATTTTATGTGTTTCACAATCACATAAAATAGATTTTCACTTACAACTTTACTCAAATTTAAACGAAAATCTACACAAATTCATATAGAACATCAAGTCCTCAAGTGTACTATTGTAACATCCCAAATCCGGGCCACGAGAACCACCCAAGAAAACCCAATTTTATAAACCAAAACTCGTCAACACTTACCTTAATTGACACGATTCAAAGCAAAAACAAACAACGAGCTCAAAACCTTTTAAATACATCCAACTAAGGGTTTAATTTTAAGGTGAAAGAAAGGTTTAAAGGAGCAAAACACGACTGCAGAAACCAAGCCTTTGAAACAAAACACTAAAAATTTTCAAAGTTGCCTAAATTGATCGATCGGTGAAAAGACCGATCGATCGGTCTCTTACCTACATAAGAGAACCGAGAGCATTAAAAGACTAATCGATAGACCGATTGATTGGTCTATCGATCTGTCTTACTCCAGTCCCTTTTTAAGCCAACAACCCATTTCTTTTCAAACTTAGAATATTTTTAGTACCATTGAATACTTATTGGGTAGAGAAATAACCTTTAAAAGAGAGGAAAATTCGCAGGTTCAAAACATCAAACAATTTGGAGAAGTAACCCCTCGTGATATCCATACAAAAGATTTAAGAATAAGAGAACATATAAGCAAACCCAAATGTCCTCACATGCATACAAAGAATGTACCCTTGACCTTAAGGCCTTACAAACAAACTACTATCGAACTAAAATACAATAAACCAAAGCTCGTTAAAGTTACAACCTAAAACAAGCTCTGAGAATCTTCAAAGGTGACGACCTTACGAGGTCTCAATGCACACTACTCTAGGAGATAACTCAATCCTCATGATTATCTGAAATGTTGTTAGACAACGTGAGCCGAGGCTCATAGGAAAAATGACTAGTGATGAATATATATGTATGGCATTCGAGGGTGATTATGCGACGTTCAATACATAGAGTTATCAAATATTACTTTCATTTTCTTACAAAATTCGTCACATAACTAATTTTTCTTACAAAATCATCATTTAGCTTTCTTTCACTTCAACTTCAATAGATATATATATATATATATATATATATATATATATATATATATATAACCCTTTCAAGTTCTTACTACATGTACATGCACACATGCTCGGGCACACAACACACACACCACGTGTTTTCCAAATGTTTCCAAACCCAAACCGAGTTCACCCTTCAAGCAAATCTTTAATTCTATAACCATTATCAAGGTTTTCCAATTTTTTAACTCACACACACCCACATACACACATGATCAACACTTCTGCATGATTTTACCAACTCTTGGTTTAAAACATAGAAACCGACACCGGACGAGCATATAGACCCACGTAGCATTACAATCAATCAGGCCACACCGGCCCCATGAAGTAACGAGACGTTCTATACGCCGACACGACTAACGTCCTTTTTTAATTGCTAGTCGGTGGGCAGAGAACCCAATCTGTGCAGTTTTCCAATCTTTTACCGTGGAGCAACTCGTGCCCAAACTTAAACGATCCCTTGGATCCCAAAATTGGCCTTTTTGATATATCAAATCACATCATGCACGCATGAGTCCAACCCAAAATGGTTTCTCTCGCCAACACAACGCCATCAAATCTCCCACGTCACAACTCGATTCCAACCGTTAAAGCTTGGTTCCTCTAGCCAACATGCAACCCACACAAGGAATTAAATACATTAACGATTTTCCAGCATGATCATGATTAATAATAATTAAACGCATTCTCAAACACGAGTCCAACCCAACATGGGTTCCTCTCGTCAAACCCATATCAATACATATATTTTTTGATTTTACATTAAAAACCCTAAATATTTAACACTTGGCACAGTCATATGCCACACTAACTCGTGGAATGTAAATACGATAGGTTATCACAACCCTCAAATTTCTTTGATCATTTTACACATCATTAAATTCATGGATTTTATTTAAAGTTTTCAACCCAACGATATACCATTTCTGTCAATTCCAATGATTTATGAAGTCAACACATTTAAGAAGTAAATCAACTTCCAATTTCTCAAAAATTCAACTAATTTCATGATTCGGGTCCACCGACCCCAAAACCTCCAATTTTTCCTTGAGTTTTGAAAAAACCAAATTCTAACTTTTCCAAAACACAAATTAAACGTTCCCACACCCAAATTTTACCTAATCATTCATCAATTTCATCATTGACATCCTACAATCCGAAAAGCCCCAATTTTCTTTGTTTCCAATTCGGATAAACCTTAGCCCTTCAAATTACACATTTATTATACTCCAACAATAATATTATGGTTGAACCAATCCCATATCTCTTGAAACCACACGATTTAACTTACTTTAACACCAAACCCTAACCTAGAGTTTTCAAAACATAGATTTTCAAAATTTTCATGTATATAAACACAAATATTCAACTCATATCAAACAATACTTCAAGGATAGTCATAGATCCTACCTTTAAGATGTTCCACCAACATGAATCGAACCTCTAGTGAGCTCCAAACCCTTAGAACCTCAATCGCGCGGTTACGGAGAAGCTCCCAACTCATATCCACACTCTTCAACGGTTGCTCACTCTAAGAAAACGGCAAGATCTCACCCTCCAATAAATATGGAAAGCTCCAAGGAGCTCCAAAGGCCAAACCCTAGGTCACCCCTAAACTTTAGAGAGAGAGAGGAGAGAAGAGAGAATGAGCAAACAAAGCCAAAACCCGTAATTTATAGCCTCAGCTCGACACAGACCGATCGATCGGTCTTGAGACCACTCGATCGATCTCCGCGAAAGCACTGTTGGTCCGATTTTAAACGAACATATCTCTTTCATCCAAACTCCAAATAGGGTCGTTCTTGTGCTCAAACTGAAGCCCTAAAAGTCTACTTTCCAATGGTTCTAACCTCATACTAGAATTCATTTTTTACAATAGATTATGACCAAAATAGTAATGGTATGTCACTTTTATTCCCACACTTTTCGCATATTTTTGTCTCGACATCTTTTGGAACCTTATTTTCTTCATTGAACATATCTTAACATGCGAGTCCAAACTCAAAATATTCTCCAATGACTTACTGAAATCATGTTTTAATTCTTGCCCAAAATCAATAGTTAATTCTTTTTAAATTAAAACGGGTCGGATCACTACAACCTCTCCCACTTAAGAAATTTCGTTCTAAAAATTCAACACTGGGACTGGAGTCAACAGCTCCCTCATCGAACACCAACAATCTCCCCATGACTACCATCTCATAACACGAGCATACTCCCGAAGAACAAACATCCTCAACTATAGTTTTCGCGTCAACGGTCTCACTACCCCGAGGGTTTTCCCAACTTTATCGAATCAAAGTCTAACGTACTTCGTCAAGGCTCTAAAACATAATTCACACCAAGTGCAAACCCCCCACAAGAAACCAAGCACATAACTCTAAATTAACCCACCATCGAAGCTAATTCAAGCATTCTCCACCTTTGTCTGCAAAGACCATTACTCCCCCTTTTGAACTACCACAAACTATCTCATTGGCTCATCTAAGCATACACCAAGGGTCACTCCCATAAACCAAACACACGTTACTAAACTCTAACATTGTTCACACGGATCACGCACGTATTACTCAAAACGTCGTTCAAGCCCTTACAATCAACTGACAACCACAAACTCGAAATCACATCACTATCTCGCGTTGCACCACTCTAGCCTTACAACCATTAAAACTAATATAGCCACCTGAACTTCAACAGTCACCATGGAAAAACACACCACCTAGACCAGATGTTCCACAGGCGTATACTTACCCATACAACCCAATCATATCCCTCGTCGTAACACCGAACACATACATATACCGGTTCCTCAAACCTACAACACTCCATATTTAATTAGTCATTGAATTCTCGGAGTCATCGATCACACCGTTCACCAATATCTGCATATACAATCGCATCACCCCCTTTACATAAGTACTACTAATCCAACATTCTTCCAACCCAAACACTACTAACACTTAACCCTGAAATTCCTTCCCAATATCACTCAATCCTTTCACACATTTCCCACTTAGTAGCAGAGCCAAGAATCATTTTTTTATACTCTAACCATTCCATTTTACCCCCAACTCACCATTATACTCGATATATTCAAGGCCGATCACAAAAACCACATAAATCAATTCGCATACCCTCACTTTACCCTTCCACTGATCTCATTCAAACAGTTGCTAATCTCACGTACTCACACTAAGTTGCCACGCAACTCCACTAGAATCATCAAAATTACATCGTCCTTCAACGTCTCTTACATAGAGTCTACACATTCCTACGTGAAAACTCGTTCTCCATACGAACAACGTTCAAGCCCCAATCTGAACAAACAAGCTTGCTCTAACGGACCATATCACAAAAGGTTTTCAAAAGCAACTTTCTTGCGACTCACATCGATACCACAAATGGATCAACACCAACTCCACAAGAGCTACACTGTCTAGACATCAAATGAATATGAATTGATATTCATGAACTCACCACGTTAATAACTTGGTCACCAAAACTTCAACAAGAATCTCACTCAATCAAGAACTAAGGATGCTAACACACCGTGCAAATTAGAACACATCTCAAGAAATCTCTTCTGAATACTCGAGCTCACACGATTGGGTAAACCACTCCCTCAAGAAACTGTGAGAAACTAAGCCTACACTCAAATAATCCCGAAGGTACATCGGTCACGGCACATCCAAAAGAACCCAAAGGAATTCAAAAGGCTCAAGGGGAAAATCCTAATCTTACCAAAAATCGCTCAACAAGAACCAATCAAAAGTCTCAGCATTTAAACTTTCAACAGGGTAAAACAATCACGTCGGATAACCAACTAAAAGGTCTCTCTACTCTCAGAGGAATCGCGAGTCAACTACAGACCCCCACTCAACATCACTACCTTCTTAGGCGACCACCAAATACTTGGCTTAAGAAAATGCTAACCACTAGTCTTTAGAATGACTTTCGGTATCACAATACTAATGTTGTCGATTCCTAATAATAGTGAGTACACCACTTGCCACACTTGGTTTTCAAACTTAGATCTCACTCAAGCACATCAGCTATTGTTCACTCTTTTATCCTTAAATGACACATCTCACACATCCACAAGGCCCTCACCAGTACCCACAAAGGCACAACACTACACATTCACACCACTTCAACGACTCCTCCTCACAGGGTTGCGCTACTCCAGCATGATTCCCAAAGGATAAGCAGCAACCAAATAGATAGGCAGTAAGCATGCTACAATCTCGAGCTCGCGGCTCTAGTATACCCATCAAAAAACACATAATGCTCAATCAAGAACACCTGTCTCTTATGTCACTACACGATTACTACTAACACACAGCTATCCAAACATGAGAACAACTACATGTGACACGAACAAAATAAACCTTACCTACCCACTCTAAGCCAAACGGTCTGTCTTAGCACTCGCCCCTTAAGAATAAGATGACATCACCATCTCTAGACCTCACGTCTGGTCACCCACTACCAACATCATCCCCTCATGGAATCTCTTCATACTGACACATCATCCTAAGACAACCGGGTCAACCATACTAGAAACATCCATCACAAGCCCTACCAGTTTCGTACACTCACACTTATCAAACATCTCGTGCTACACATAGTCTTCTAATCGTGAGGATAATAACTTAAGCCATAAACCTTAATTCCATGGAACTTCCTGAATAATCTCAAACCATCACTCGTCAAAGCATAACCACATCTAACAAACATCTCATCATACGTACATGCACATCACTCGATAACCAATCCATCGACAACATCTCTAATCCACATACTCATTCCTCATATAACTTTTAATTTCCATCAAGAAACACGACTCAGCACCACGCCACAAGGAAGACACAAAGGTCATCAAATAGACCTTCAAAACATCAAGGTACCACTATGGCTACCAACAGCACCCCGTAGGGTAAGGAACATTCCCTAACACTGTCTAAGCTCAGACTTTCTAACACACCTTGGGCAGGAGATTATTACGCTCCCGTCTACTATGCTCCCATCCACTATACTCTCATCCATATCCAATCTCAAGGCACACGGCTCATAACACAGCACGACTCAAGACATAGCACGACTCATAACGTACATAATCTTTAATGCACCTAAAACCACACCTTATACCCAACCACAATAAACAACCTTCAAGCGGTTTCAAACGCTCTACCATACCTACTCGTCAAGTTACTGGTAACATAGAAACACAACGGGCCACTAGCTACAGTCACCACCAACTCACATGGGTATAACATACCGTAAACAACCAAGGCTCATCTCATGAGCTTACACCCACTACAATCACTGACCACCGATTCGTACTTCCACAACCCATACCATAATCTTGACCACAACTCATGATAGCCCTGCAAGCATAGCTCTTATGTCACAGACATTACAACCCCCAAGTAGGTTAAACTCAACTTAACCTTTTAAAGCCACACTAACACACTACTCACCACCTACCCATATCACATCAACACACAATCACATATCCACATACCAAAGAGAATCTCTAGGGGTGACACATCAAACAAGGTAACTCGTTTGAATTTCTCGCTAGAATGGACGTCGATCAAATGCCCTTCTAACTCGAACCCCGAACTAGTTGACCAGACTGTTGGAAGCAAGACAGCCAAGATTATTATTTTTACAAACGATTTTTGGTAAAAAATTAACAGGACAGGCAATCGCCAAAATGGGCTTCAGATAAAACTTTTGACAACGAACGATCAAAATAAAATCTGAGCATCTGAAGTTAATTTAAAAGAATACCTTTTTACTAGTCGAATCTTCAACTACGATCCGAGTTGAAGCTCCTGTCAGATCTTCTACTGTATTCCCTTATGTGATTCCAGGATATAGTGTGGTTTATAATCCTCTGAGAACTCGTACTGGCAGAAGCAGAACAGCTTTAGTCTTAGAAGACAAGTTATGATATGATATTCTAACTAGTTCAGCCTACCCGCATATATATAGGGCTATAGCAGGGACCTGGAGAGTAATTATGAGTAAGACTTCTAGTGGAACACAGATACCTACCAGCAGTTTCTGCAAATATGGAAAGATGCAGCGATTTTTGTAATTTTCATAAAATACTAAATTACAGTTCACACCACTAAAGAACTATAATTGCACTTTGACCCATAATCTCAAGACATTCTTGCATTGAGCTCCTGCTATTAAATGCTTATCATTTCTCCTCACGTTAAGATTTTCGATACTCGTCAATTAAATTTAATTACTAATAATTTAATTTAATTGGCATCTTGATATTTTTTAAGCCCTTCCGCTTAACTAATTTTGACCCCCGGATAATCAACTCCACCTGTAGGGTTTGACCCGGTCAAAACTTATAAGCCTTCTTAAGAAGGTATCGTCAATTCCGATCATTCGGGACGTGGATTCTATTAATAATTAATATTTACCATATAAATAATACCGCTATCCAACTTACCAAGAGTTTAGACCCATATAAGATTGCACCCTCTAATGAATCAAAATAACGAATATTAAATATATGCAAATAAATAATTATTAATTTCAGGATTAAGAGGATAAGCACTATTTTTAATAACCTTGGGGTGTGAATTAATTTATAGAGTCAGTATAAAATTAATTACCCCAAATCTCCCATTCAATACACAAAGTGTACTAGCACATAGAGTCGAAAGAATAGACGATGCTATTATCTGTTTCCTATAACCAAGACAGACCTACTAAAACTCTATGCTACAGTCGTACCGATGGTATGTCCATTTTCATTTAAACTGTGAATATAAAACTTATATTCTATAAGAACCTAAAATCTAATACTCTGTGTGTATGCCGTACTCTACACACAAGATTAAATACTATACAAAATATCGAACATCCATATGTAAAATTGACGAAATAATACACATACATTGCTCATAAAGATTCTCATAAAATGAACAACTAATTTAATTAAAATAAATTTAAATACTAAAAATATGATTTTTAGTATACCAACCCTAATAATCTCCCACCTATACTCAAAATCATGCGGCCATACGTCTGACTCCCATGCCCATTACATGACTATCAAAAGTCTTAACCGATACGCTCTTTGTAAAGGATCTACAAGGTTGTGTCCTAATGTAAGCTCTATGTCTGACTGAAAATCTGAGTCTATGTACCTTAAAGGTACTAAACTGTCTACCTTGTAAACCAACATATAATCCTTAGTCCTTTCAGATATTTGATTATATTCTTTAAGACAGTCCAATGCTGCTGCCTTGAGTTAGACTGATATCTGCTAATCATGCCAATGGCAAAGCAGATGTCTGGTCTAGTGCAAAGCATGGCATATATGAGACTTCTCACTGCCGAAGCATAAGGAACCGTCTTCATCTTCTCTATCTCAGCAGGTGTCTTAGGATACAGATCCTTGGATAGAGTGATTCTATGCCTGAAAGGGAGAAACCCTTTCTTAGAATCCTGCATCCAAAAACGAGTAAGGATATCATTGATATACTTTGCTTGTGATAAGCCCAACATCTTTTGTTTCTGATCTCGCACAAGCTTGATCCCAAGGATGTGACTGGCTTC
>JAULJZ010015128.1:0-16134 GCA_032270985.1 Heliamphora pulchella | reverse complement strand
AGGTGAGTTTCTCATAGCATAGTTACATATGGCACTAGCGCTAACACCTTTGTAGTGACTAAACAAAGTTGTTGAAATTCGCAGCACATGCACGAATATGCCCGATTATGGGTTTCGGCTCATTTTTGCATTTTTTTAAAACATAGGTTTGCAAAGAGAAACTTTATGGGTAAAAATGTAAAACAACCATGGAAATGCTTGAGCTCTGGAACTAACACCTACGTAGTGACTAAACAAAGTTGCAACAACGCATAATAAATGCACGAGAGGGTGCCCAATTATTGGTTTGAGCTTCGTTTTGCGTGTAATTTGACTTTGTCTCCCACATTAGAACCAAAATAGGCGAACTTGGATTTTGACACCTTAAGTGAGATTTAGGCACACATATGGGGTGACTTTTTATCTTGAACTAATAGTCATAAATGGGCAAATTAGGCTTCAAAATGACCAAATGACCTCCAAATGCAATCGAATTTGATACGCCTTGTGGTATTGCCACACTTGTCATTTAAGAATTGAACATGGACATCTAATTTGAGTTTGTGATGTAAGCTCTCTCTTATATTTGATTATGATGTTATTTAATTTATATATAATATGATTTGTGAGAATTGACGTGGTTTTTCTATTGTATTTGCAGATCGGATATGCATTGAGTTGGTGGAGATCGTCATGGACAAGATATATATTGGTTATGAGATTTTGTAGTTTTTGTTTTATTTTATTGGACATTGATATGAATTTGTATTTATTTTTGGTTGGTTGTAGTATTTGGATGTACTCTAATTTGTTTTGTTAGACATGTTTTATTTTTTATTATGTAATGGTCAGATTGAATTTTTTATGTTTGTATTTTTATACGCCCGATTATGTTTTTTGTCGCAAATTATAAATTTTTTTGATGAAAAATATTTGTCGTCAAAACGTTGCGGCAACAATATTTTGTCGCTAATATTACATTACGCGACGAATTTTTTTGTTGTCTTAAATTTCTAATTCCGAACGATACGACAATGTTCGACGATGAAAATTATTCGTCGTTAATACTATCATTTGCGACGAATTTATTTGTCGCTATAAATTTTTATTTAAAATTATGATATTTTTTAACGACGAATTTTGTACATAGGTGACAAGTTTCTTCTTAAATACATGACGAATATTTTCGTCGCTATCTTTTTTATTAGGCGACAAAATAACAATTTTGTCGCAAATAGGAAATGTGCGATGAGACTACGGCGACGAAATGTTTTCGTCTCCAATGGTTTTAGCGACGAAATTACCACTTTTGGAGGCGAATTGGTTTTGTCTTTAAAGCACCAATTTCTTGTAGTGGATTTAGGATTAGGTGGTGGTTAATATTTAGCTGTATATGATAGTATCCTCTCCATCTGAGTCACTGCTATTATCTACTGGACCGAAACTATGTCAGCAATTTAATTTTACTTGGCAGGGTCAGTTGTTTAAATAGTAAAATTAATAGGAATTAGCCTGTCTGAACAAATAATAAATAGTAGACGTTCTTCCATCGAGGCATACTATTCACAAGGTACCAGGTTGTTAGCGAATTTCTTTTAAAATGGTAGAGGGAACCAAATTAAAATAAATTCAAAGTATTGCTTGTCATAATTAATGGTTATTTTTAATTATGTGATTCTAAAAAATAAAACGGCTTTCAATCCACTCGCTTCAATACTCAAAGAAAATAAACTTACGGGACCAAGTTATGTTGACTAGAAAAAGAATTTAGATATTATCTTAACTATTGAGGACTGTAAGTTTGTGTTAACTGAGATATATCCACTGGTACCTGATGTGGAGGCAACTGAACAGAAAACTCAAGCCCATCAGAAGTGGCAAGAAGTTGATTAGATAGCTCGCTGTTACATTTCGTCTTCCATATCAAATGTTTTGCAGTATCAGCATCAGTCTATGCCTAGTGCCTATTACATGATTATGAAGCTCAAAGAAATATTTGGGGATCAAAATCGTGCTGCTAAGAAGGTGGCCATGAAATCTCTAATGAATGCAAAGATGGTTGAAGACACGTAATTAGGGATCATTTTCTGAACATGATCAGTCTTCTGAATGAACTGAAGATCCTAGGAGCTAAAATTGGCCGAAAAACCCAGGTCGATATCATACTCCATCTACTGCCTGATAGCTTTAAGTAGTTCTGCTTGAATTATACCATGAGCAAGCTGAGCTTTTCATTAGCAGAACTTTTTAAAGAACTTCATGTAATCGAGGGTGTCTTTAGGAAGTCAGGTTCTGTGTATGTGGCAGAACTTCTTAAAGAACTTCGTTAGTTTCATTGATGACTACTCTAGATATGGATATATTTACCTGATGCACTGTAACTCTAAATGTTTTGAAAAATTTTAAAAATTTAGGGCAGAGGCGGAGAAGCGTCTGGGTAAAAGTGTCAAATCACTATGATCCGACTGTGGTGGGGTGTACCTCTTTGGAGAGTTTAGGGACTACTTGCCATCAGAAGGGATTACATCCGAGTTGATTGCACCGGGCACTCTATAGCAGAATGGTGTAGCAGAAAGAAAGAATGGAACTCTTATAGAACTCTTATAGAGATAGTAAAGTTCATGATGAGTTATTCAGGTTTACCTGATTTGTTTTGGGGACTCACATTAGAGACAGCAGCTTACATTTTGAACTTGGTACCTTCTAAGTTTGTACCTTTTACTCCCACATAATTTTGGACCGGACGTAAACCTAGTCTGAAATATATTCGAATTTGAGAGTGTCCAGCACATATGCTAAAACGGAACGTGAGTAAGTTAGAACCGAGGACAGATATTTGTTTCTTTATGGGGTATCCCTAGGAAACGAAGGGTAGTCTATTTTATAATCTTAAGGATCGGAAGGGTCATTATTAGCACCAATGCCTGATTCTTGGAAGAGGATTATATTATGGACCACAAGCCCAAAAACAGTATTGTTCTGGAAGAAATGAGAAGAAATACCAATAGAACAAAGGGGGAACAACAAGTCAGTGATATTTCATTGCCTCGTCGTCATGGGAGAATTATCGAGATATGTGCAAATCATGAATAGGGTGCTGATGCATAGGGTTTAAATTTTGCACAACGTGTTACTGCTAGTACACAGACATAGGTAGTGCCTTGTTATAGTGGGAGGGTTGTTCATCAACTTAATCGGTATATGTTCTTTGGAGAGTCTTTTGATAAGATCCAGACAAAATTGGATACCAAAACCTGTAACTACCATGAAGCACTTTAGGATAAAGATGCAGATCTTTAGCAAAAGGCTATGAGTTTAAAGATGAAATCTATGTATTCCAATCAGGTTTGAGGACTTATAGAACCACCCAAAGAGATAAAATCAATTGGATGCAAGTGGATCTACAAGAGAAAGAGAGGAGCAGGCAGAAAGGTTGAAACTTTCAAAGCTAGGCTTGTTGCAAAAGGGTTCACTCAAAAAGAATGGATCGATTATGAGAAAACCATTGTCGGTAGCTATGCTTAAGTCTATCAGGATTTTCTTATTCATTGCTGCTCATTTCAATTATGAACTTTAGCAAATGGATGTCATGACAGCTTTTCTTAACAGAAGTCTTGACGAGTGTATCTATATGGTACAATCAGACAATTTCATAGCAAAGGGTCTGGAGCACATATTGTATAAGCTTAAGAGATCTATTTATGAACTTAAGCAGGCATCAAGGTCTTGAAATACTCGATTTGATCAAGTCACAAAGTCTTATGATTTTGATCAGAGTTCAGATGAGTCCTGTGTGTACAAGAAGCGTGAAGGAAGCATGGTGATCATTCTAGTACTTTATGTGGATAATATCTTGCTCATAAAAAATGATATAGAGGCATTATCTACGGTAAAAGTATGATTATCTGCGCAGTTCGATATGAAGGACTTGGGAGAAGCTACTCACATCCTTGTGATCAAGCTTGTGCGAGATCAGAAACAAAGAATGTTGGGCCTATCACAAGTAAAGTATATCGATGATATCCTTACTCGTTTTAGCATGCAGGATTCTAAGAAAGGGTCTCCCTTTTAGGCATGGAATCACTTTATCCAAGGATTAATATCTTATAACAACTGATGAGATAGAGAAGATGAAGACGGTTCCTTATGCTTCGGCAGTAGAAAACTCAATGTATGTTATGTTTTGCACTAGATTAGACATCTGTTTTGCCGTTGGCATTGTTAGAAGATATCAGTCTAACCCAGGGCAAGAGCATTTAATTGCGGTAAAGAATATGATTAAGTACCTGAAAAGAACTAAAGATTATATGTTAGCTTATCAGAAAGATAGTTTAGTACCTTTACGGTTCACAAACTCGGATTTTCAGTCAGACAAAGATTTTCGTAAGTCTAGCCTAGGATATGTGTTTACCTTAAGAGGTGGAGCTATTAGTTGAAGGAGTATCAAGTAGTTCTGCATTGCTGATTTCACCATGGAGGCCGAGTACGTGGTAGCTTCTGAAGCAGCAAGGAGGCTGTTTGGCTCAGGAACTTCTTGTTAGATCTAGATGTGGTCCCTTCAGTTTAGTTAGCTATTACACTTTATTGTGATAATAGCAGAGTGATTGCAAACTCGAAGAAATCAAAAGTTCATAAGAAAGGAAAGCACATTGAGCGTAGGTATCACCTGATACAAAAAATTATACATAGGGTGATGTTACTGTGATCAAGATTGTATCAGGAGACAACCTTACAGATCCTTTTACAAAGAATTTATCGGCTTAGACTTTTGATAGTCAGTAGAGGGCATGTGAGTCAGATGCATGGCAACATAATTTTGAGTATAAAAGAGAGATTATTAGGGTTGTATACTGAAAATCATGCTTTTAGTATTTAATTTTATTTTAATAAAATTATTTTTTTATTTTTTGAGAATCTTAATGAGTAATGTATATAATATTATTTTTTTAATATTATGCATGGATACCCTTTATTCTGTACAGTATTTAATTTGGTGTGTAGAGTACGGCTTGCACACAGAAGACCAGATTTTAGGTTCTTGTAGAATATAAGTATTTGTTCACAGTTTTGATAATGGATATACCATCGATACGACTATAGCACAGAGTTTTAGTAAGCCTATCTTGATTACGGGAACAGATAATAGCGTCGTCTATTGTTCTGATTTTTTGTACTAGTATACTTTGTGTGTATTGAACGGGACACATTGGGGTAATTAAATTTATACTGACTATATAAATTAATTAACACCCCAAAATTATTATGAATAGTGCTTGTACTCTTAATTCTGAAATAATTATTAATTTGCGTATATTTAATAATTATTGTTTTGATTCATTAGAGGGTGCAATCTTATATGGATTTATATTCTCGGTGAGTTAGATAGCAGTATTATTTATATGGTGAATATTAATTATTGACGGAATCCACGTCCTGAACGATCGAGATTGACGATACCCCTTAAGAAAGCTTATAAGTTTTGATCGGGCCAAACCCCGTAGGTGGATTTGATTATCTGGCAGTCAAATAAGTTAAGCGAAAGGGTTTAGAAAATTTAAAGATACCGATTAAATTAAATTGTTAGTAATTAAATTTAATTAGCGGGTCTTGAGAATCTTAATGTGGGGATATAAGTTAAGTATTTAATAATAAGAGCTCAATGCAAGATAGTCTTGAGATTATGGCTTAGAGTACAATTATAGTTCTTTAATGGTGTGAACTGTAATTTAGTATTTTATGAAAATTACAGAAATTGCTGCAGAATTTTCATAATTACAGATACCACTGAGAGGTTTGTTTAATTGCGGAAACCGCTGGATTCGTATCTAGGTTACACTAGAAGTTTTTGTCATAATTACTCCATAGGTCTATACTGTAGCCCTATAAATATGCGGGTAGACTGAACCAAATTCATAACTCGTTTTCAAGACTAAGATTGATTAGGTTCAGCCGGCACGAGTTCTCGAAGAATCGTAGCCCATATTACGTTTGAGAATCGCATAAGAAAATACAGTAGAAGGTCTGACAGGAGTTACAACTCGAAATCAAAAAATTTGTAGTTGGAGAATCGACCTCTAAAGGTATTTTTCTAAATTAATTGTAGTGGCACGGGTTTTAATTTTGATAGTTCGATATCAAAAATTTTATCTGGATCCCATTTCGGCGATTGCCCGTCCAGTTATTTTTTATCAAAAATCGTTTACAAAAAATAATGATCTTGACAGTTTTGCCTTCAACAACCCTACCAATCACATCAATGCCCCATACTGAAAATGACCATGGGGACATCAGGCTATACAGCTGGGATGGTGGAACGTGCATAAAGTTTGCATGGATTTGATACTTATAGCACCTTCGCACAAACTGTATGCAATCTATCTCCGTTGTCATCAAAAAATACTCTTGTCGTAGGATCTTTTTGGCTAACATATTTCCACTCATATAGGGCCTGCAGACTCCTGCATGTATCTCTTTCATCAACTCTCTGCCTTCCTCACTATTGACACATAGCTTGATGACTCTCGAATGTTCTCGTTTGTACAATTTTCTCCCAAAACAACAAATTGTGCAAATAATCTTTTTATTGCTCTTTTGTCCTTTTTGCTAGCGGATTTAGGGTATTCTCATTTTTCTATAAAATTCTAAATGTCAAAGTACAAGGGAGTTCATTAGTGGTTTCTTCTATTGCAGCTGTCATCTCATATGCCAGCTTTCTCTTCTGCTCGATTATCAATGGCCTCATTCTGACCTCGGGTGGTATATCAATCATTGATGGTAGAGTAGCCAGTGCATCGACAAACTTGTTTTGCAATCTCAGAACATGAGTGAAAACCACTAATTCAATGCACAGAATCAGCTTTTCCATCTCTTGATGGTAGAGAATTAACGTTACATTCTTAACTTTCCATTCTCCTCTTTCCTGTGAGACCACCAATGCTAAGTTCCCGATGACTTCCAATTTCTTTGCTCCTAGCTCTAGGGTTGCCTCCAACTCGGCTAAGCACTTGATTGTTGGTAACCTCAAAGTTGAGCTTCACAGACAAAGGAACATGTGATTCATCAGGAGTGACAAGGAGAACTCCTATTCCATAGCCATACTGACTAGATGCACCATCAAAATACAGAGTCCATTTACCGTCCTCGACTCTCATTAGATATTCAATAGGGAACCAAAATTTTATGTCTTCGTCTCTGTCTACTAGAAATTCTGCTAATACTCTGCCTTTTATTGACTTTTGGGTGACGTACTTGAGATCAAACTCTAACAGCAACAGCAACCACTGGGCTAGCCTTCCTGTTAATGTCGACTTCTTGAACAAGTACTTTAATAGGTCCATTTGGGAAAATACATTCATTGTGAAAGACAGCATGCAGTGTCTTAGTTTTCGGGAGGCTCAAACCAAAGCCCAATAGGTCTTTTCCAGTGGCGTATATCGTATCTCGGACCCAGTTATCTTTTTGCACAAGTAGTAGACTGCTTTCTCAATTCCAGTTTCTCCTTATTGTGCCAACATGCATCCTATGCTCGAGTCAGTCACTGACAAATAGGGAATCAGTGACCTTTCGAGCTCGGAAGGAGCCAGAATATGTGGGTTTTACAAATATTGACTCACAGCTTTGAAGGTATCTTGGCATTTCTGATCCCATTCAAACTAGACTCCTTTCTTCAGCAGGCGGAACACCGGATCACATGTGGTTGTCAGCTTTACTATGAATCGGCTAATGAACTGTATCTTACCCAAAAAGTCCCTAACTTCTCGTTCAGTCTTTGGAGGAGGCATTTCCATAATTGCCTTGATTTTCGATGGATTGACCTCGATGCCCCATTGAGTAATCATAAATCCTAGTATTTTTCCTGTAGTGACTTCGAAGACGCACTTGTGTGGGTTGAGCCACATCTTATATTTTTTGATTCTTTCAAAGAACTTCTACAATGCTATGATGTGGCTAATTCGATCCTTGGACTTTACTATCATATCATCCATATACACCTTGACTTCCTTGTGTATCATGTCATGCAACAAAGTAGTGGCAGCCCTTTGATTGGTTGCCGTTGCATTCTTTAAATCGAATGGCATCACACGATAACAATAAGTGCCCCACAATGTAGTGAATGCCGTCTTTTCTCTATCTTCGGGGTCTATTAGGATCTGATTGTACCCAGAGAAATCGTCCATGATTGACAAGAGACATGCCCCGCTGTACTGTCTTTTAAAATGTCAATATGCAGCAATGGAAAATCATCTTTTAAGCTGGCTTTGTTGAGATCCCAAAAATCCACACAGATTCGGATACATCCATCCTTCTTCAAGATCGGAACAATGTTGGCTACCCATTTTGAATACTCGGTTACCATAAGAAATCCAGCGTTGATTTGCTTGGTGACCTCTTTTTTTTATCTTCAGTGCCCATTTTAGCCATATCCGTCTCAATTTTTGTTTGACCGGTTTAGCATAGGGATATAAAGGGATATAATGCTGGACAATATCAGGATTAATACTGGGCATATCCTCGTAAGACCATGCAAAGACGTTTTTTAATTCTTTTAATTAAGTTATTAATTGCTCACATTCAACTAAAGATAAAGAAGATTCGATTTGCACAATTTGCGAATTAGTTTCATTACCTAGATTAATTGACAAAGTTTCTTCAGTTATAGGTTGAGCGCGTATTTTTTTTCTCTTTTTATTAAAATTCTTATTTCTTTGGAGACATCCCATCGAATTCGAAGTCATCAGAAAACATATGAAAAAGATCAGACAGCAGGGTAACAAGAAATCTTTTTCATTTCATTGCTATTGAGAGATGGAATTACAAGATCAAAAGCAGCTGGAGAGGATGCACAGACAAATGTGCCCTCAGACCCAACTTCCAACTCATCATAATCTTATAAAAATTTACAAGACTTAGATTTGAACTTGAGACCCATGTCATGCAAAATACAAAAATCCAGAGACCAGTTGTTGACAATTTTTGCCGCTACATCCACGATATAGCTGGTATAGTTAGCTGGTACTCCGTAACCCAACATTAGGTAGTCTTGATCAGTTATGCACTTCTGGTCAGTAAACAAAGCCCACATTCCTTCCAATTCGTCAGCTCAGTCTTTCTTCCTTTTCTTTTTCTCTCATTTCTTTTCTCCCAGAGCTTCCTTTTCCTCGGTGTTAGATAGTTGATGGTTAAAGAAATTTTTCAGTCCCGATAGCTTCTGATTAGTTTCTTCATCAATCAATTACTCTGGAAAGCCACAGTAAGGAAAATCCTCTCCTTCTTTGATGAAATAACCATTCAGCATTTATAAGTATCTGTTCTTCTTTCCCCTCTACTCTTTCTTCAACTCCTTCAAATCTTTCTTGGTTGGCTTGTACCCCAAACTGAAGCGTTGTGGGCTCTGCGTCACTTTGATGGGCCCAGAATGCCTTGCTGCTTGCGACTCAACCCCATTCCTAGAAAGTAGGACATACGCTTCATCATCGTGACTGCTTGTGGGTTGATGTAGTTCTTCTCCTCTTTCAATAACATCTGCACAGCTAGAGTCTCGTTAAAATTGAATCTGCTCAAAAAAATGTCTCCTTCTCCGTGCTGAATCTCTAGGAGAGTTGAGACATCTTCTCTTGGGGCTTGAATACTATCTTCCCCGTAGATTATCAGCACTGTCCCATTCTTGATCAACTTCAGCTTTTGGTGAAGGGTGGAAGGTGCTGCTTGGGCATTTCGGTCATGAAGTCATAGCCTTCCCAGCAACAAATTAAAAGATGCCGACACATCTAGCACATAAAATTCGACCCACGTCTCCAGTGGTCCCACCGATACTGCAAATGACACTAACCCAAGCACGTCCCGCCTTGTGTTATCATAAGCCCAAACTCCCTGGTTACTGGGTGTGAAATGATCTGGCTTCAATCCCAAGCAGATGGTCGTTCTGAGTGGGCAAACATTCAATGCAAACCCATTGTCGATGAGAGTCTCTGGGACCCATTTCTTTAAGCATTTGATAGTGATGCGCAACGGTTTATTATGGCTCCTCCATTCTAACGACAAATCCTTATCGGAAAAGAAAATAACCTTTGGCTTCGCAGCCGGCAGAATAAGTCTGATGAGATGTTTTGGAGTTGCATTTATTAAAATACTAGCCTTGTTTAAGACTTTCAGCACAGCTTGCTGATGCCGATGTGAAGCCATTAGTAAGCTCCAGATAGTAACATTGGCTTGAGTCTTCTTCAGCTGCTTTAGTACAACGTCGTCTTCCTTTTAGTCCCAGCACCGAGTTTTCAGCTTGCCTTACCTTATCAACATATAGAGGGCTTTCAAATGCCCATTGATCATTTAAGTCACTGCTCTTTGTTCTTCCTCTCTTTTCTCTTTGTCTTCGATTACCCATGTATTATTAACGTTTTCCTAGATATCTCCTCTGATGTAACCTATTTGCTACTCTCGGCGGCCCAAAAATTGGTCCATTCTTTCCCATTTGACTTTAATAAAGTTCAAACCAGCTAGTAAGATTGCATTTCGTCAACAAAAACTTCTTTCCCGAAGAGCTAGGGAATGGTGATCCCATCTAGCACATGCCCGAAACCATGTAGCCTCACCAGATAATCCAAAGGCCAATCACCATCGTCGTTATGCTCCTCCTGGTTTTTCACCTGGATTACCACCTCATATCCTTCCCAGGTTGCATCGTTCCATTCTTCCATATCCCAACCATTCTCAGCCATGATTAGGGAACAAAACTGATCTTTAGCAGCTGAAACATGTGGATGCAAACAGCGTGCTAGACAAATGTAGCGACTAGGATCCTCCGACTGCCTTAGCTGAATCAAACTCACCCCTTCCTACTTAGCATGGTACGACAGCGAATTAATTGTAAGATTTGGTTTCTGAGCAGCGAATGGCAGTGGAATGACCTTGTTATCGATAAGATCTTAGATCTCATGGTGCAGCCTCATACACTTATCGGTCAAGTGTTCATGATGTTGTATTTTGGTGGTAGGGAATCAGATACAGGCATTGGGTCCAAAAGCTTGATTAACTCCTTGTCGACAAGTCGATTAAGAGTTGTGGACAAAGATATATTAAGGGGAGTAAAAACTCTCCTCAGCTTTTGTTGAGACAGCTGGTTATTACTTGGTTACGGAGTGGAAGATGAGGAATTTAATTGTTCGGAATCGGAGTTCAGCAAATTCACATCATTTGAATGGGAGATAAGGTTGGTAGCAGGGGTGGGTTGGTTCTGGTTGTTAACGGGGTATGTTATTCTTGATTTCTGACTCGTTTTTGATTTCTCAATATCACTAGCCTGAATAGCATCTTCAATCTGAACACCTGCATCGAACAGTTGCTCAAAGGTGGACAGTGGTTGTGTAATCAGATATTGCTTCAGTGAAGACTGCTGGTTCTTTACCACAATTCTAACTTGCTCTTTTTTAGTTGGCCGGCTAGTCATCTTACTCGCCTTTCCTCTCTAACGTGTTAGGAAATCTATAAACGATTCCCTACTCTCTTGACGAATCGTCTCAAGCTCCCTGGTAGTCACATCTAGTTGGACATTATAACTATACTGGCTGACAAATGCCGTAGCTATGCCCTCTCAGGTTATGGTCTTTGCTACATCGAGGGAGAGAAACCATTTCTGAACTTCCCCAGAAAGAGATTGGTGAAAGAGCTGGACCTTTAGTTGGTCATCAATTTCCATTGGCGACAGGGTTCTAACATACATTCGCAGATGAATTCTGGGATCTCCAGTCCCATCAAATTTTTTCATGTTAGGCATTTTAAACTTATTCGGCAATTTGGCGTCTGAGAACAAACGTAGTCTCCCCATATCTGGCATGTATTCTTCGACTCATTTGGCCTTTCTAAGGACCTTTTTCATCCAATCAATCTTCTCAGCTAATGGAGATTCTCTGGACTGAGCAGTGTTTTTTTGCAACTATCACCTGACAAGGGATTCGTGGTGGTGGCGGAATAACTTGCGATCCAACAAGAACCTGATTGTCATCCCAAGAGTCTTCCCCGTTACCAGTTGGGTCGTCATGCTGTTCATTCAGTACTGGCAAATGGGCCTGAATCGCCCAGATCTGTGTCTGACATTGCACCTGAGCATGGGTCTGCTGCTCAACGGCTCTCTGTATATTAGTAAGCACCCTTATTAAGGTTGTCAGATTCAACTCGTTCTCGGCCATCTCAAACTGTTTTGTGATCTGTTTTGAAATTTTATAAAGCCTCCTAGTTTTTGATCGAGCCCAAATACGCACTAGATGCGAACCTTTCGACTCAATGATCTAGACTCAAAGCAAAACCTGATAACCCCAAAAATAGAATCAATGGTATCGAATACTTCTCGAAAAGAACCACGATAATAGGTAGCAAACACTTCAAACACCTAAAACAGGTGACCACGAGTAGTTATAACCACTGAAACAGAAACATGACCATGTTGGGCCCATACTAGTGGCATAACGACTAGAAACTCCAACATCCAAGAACCAACACGAAAATCGAGCGATGAACCAACAAAACTCTAAAAACAAGATTCTAAAGGAAAAATGGGTAACACTCTAGCAAAAAAATAATGCCAAGCCAAATGAGACCTCAATACAAGAACCTGAATGGGGGTTCGGGAATACGAGCCTAAACGGCACCAAAGGTATAAAACCAACAAGCAAAGAAAAACTCGAGAGAGAAAAAACTATCCTAAACCAACAACGAGGCCTAAGCCAACAATCCGGGCAAAACTCGAGATTGTAGACCAACAGATCAACAACCGGGCAATGACCCGAGAGAAAAAACTATTTTAAAATGAAGGAACACTGGAAGAAGACCCGGGTCGAAACCCGGGAGAGAAACTATCTTAATCCAACAAACAAACAAAGGTCCTACACAAACATAAGCAAAACATACAATTGAAAAGAACAAATAATCTTATCGGGTCAATATCTAATGGCAGGTTTTAAGCAATTATATGTAAGAAAGTCCGATTTTGCTCAATGATCAGGGTATCTTCTGAATAGAGTCGAGTATATACCTCCCATGCCTGGTGTGGTGCAGGACATGGTCAAGTAGTATGCAAGAACTCTTTTATCGTACTTGTGAAAGCGTGCAGCTAGTAAGGTTTGCCCGTCTCCCCAACATAGCCCCGGGATAGTAAATTGATCGGGATATCGGGTTGACTAGGCAGGGGGCTGAGAACAATACAAATGCGTACGAGAATGCAAATGAGAAAGTCATATTAAGAACCAATTATGTATTCAAGTCTAGCTCGCTTATTTGTTTTGAAAAACAAGTCCTCAGTAAAGTCGCTAAAAAATACTATAGCGCTAGGATTTGGGATTTTGGTTCAAAAATAAGAAAATTCAAGAAATATTTAGAAAATACTTTAACACATTGAAAACTAAGTTTTGAAAACCCTTTTTGAAAATTAGAGTCGCTATTTGATTTTTGAGAAAAATCAAGAAAAATAAAATGAGCTACTGATCATCTGGTTTGAATATTGAGCTTGAATCTTTCCCCGAGGATCGTTCTGAAACACTATTTCACTTGATTTCATCATTGGACTCACCTGGATCAACCTAAGATTAGGCGGGATCATATTGGGGTGTCTGCTGAGGAGGAGGCACGAGCAGCTGCCACAGCACAGGCAGCAGCAGAGCAGGCAGCTGCAGATCAAGCGACTGCAGATGAGGTCAAGGTGGCGGGTTTCTTGGATTCTCATGCTGACGAGGGTATTCCAGCACCCTTTGACCCACTCACTTATGCCCCTGCACCCCACCGTCTGGATTCGAGCGGGATGAGGCGGTATGAGCCTCCAGCTGCTGTAGTTGTTGACCACCTGCTTCCTCGCGAGCCTAAGTAGCATCTTTAATTCTAGCGCCCTTCGGTAGGTTCTCTTGTCTCTTCCTTCAGTATTGAAGCGTGCTTTACCTTTATCGTATTGAACATAGATGCATGCCTAGGATCCCTTGTGACTTGTAATGTGTACGTATTTGATTTGTAAACTGCCTCAGTTGAACACATGCGACATCGAGATCTGTTAATGAGCTGGACATTAAAACATGTAACAATTATATTAAAAGGAAAAACCTGAACATTGAACAAAAACTAGATAGGTACCTGTGCAACTTGGAGATTTTGGACAAAACGTATGAACACTAGGATTAGGGTTTTGATGCAAACGGGGGGGGTGGTTTTTCATTTTTTTATTTTTTTTAGAAATTCATAAAATCTAAGGGGATGGTTTTTTATTTTTTTAAAAATCACAAAATTTAAGGGGGTGGTTTTTTATTTTTTTTTAGAAAATTATTTTTTATATTTTTTAGAAAATCACAAAATCTAAGGGGGTGGTTTTTTATTTTATTTTTTTAGAAAATCACAAAATCTAAGGTGGTTTAGAATAAAGATTTGCCTAGCGCATCAGGACTTAGGGTGCCTAGTCTTTTAGCGCATCACGAACCTTGGGTTTGAAAATTTTGCCTGGTTCACCAAGGCTTTGGGTGCTTAATCTTGTAGGGTTTGAAAGAATCGAATGGTCGTCACACATACACAGAAACCTAGGGTTTAAAAGATTTGCCTGGCTCACCAGGGTTTAGGATGCCTAGTTTTCTAGGACTTAAAAGAATTGAAGGGTCGTCACACACACACGAACCTAGGTTTTCTTATGGCTTTTCTTTTCCTTTCATTTTTTCTGCATTCCACTTGATTTGACTGCTCTTATTATATACTCTGATCATCTTCTTCTTTTTAAGGTTGTCAGTATGTCTAAGGGTTCGATGGTTCTGCTTTCGATGACGTGTTGGAGTGGTATGATGCTCTCCATGCTCCTAGCCAGGCCTTTGTTGACACCTCCGGCTTTGCTCGGTTCATACCATTGCTAGGTAGGACTAGCAATGATTGGGTATGGCTGACTACTTTGGCGGAGAGGTGGTGGGATACCACTAACACCTTCCACTTCACCACCTTCGAGGTCACATTGACTCCACTAGACTTCACCACACTGGCAGGCATCCGAGTTGGAGGAGTTCCCATCCCTTTCGATCCAGACATTACCCGCTCTGCTGATGCTTTGATATATCTCCTGGGCGCTGTACCTATCCAGATGGACAGAGACCGAGTCAGGTACACTTGGTTTTTTGAGCACTTTGTCCATTTTCATTGCACCGAGCCCCACCATTATGAGTGGGTTACCTGCGCTTTCTTGCTGTATATGTTTGGTACCTCCTTGTTCTCGAACAAGGAGAATACTGTACATCTTCAATATCTTTGTGCCCTCTTCCGTCTTAGCCGGGTGTCCACCTACGATTGGAGAGGAGCTACGCTTACGACGCTGTATGGCTCGACAAGGGCCTTGACCCGATTCCCTTAAGAGCTCAGCATAGGGGTGTTGGAGGCAATACTGCCAAGATCATTATTTTTGTAAAACAATTTTCGGTAAAAAATTAACTGGATAGGAAAACGCCAAAACGGGCTCCAGATAAAAATTTTGACGAAGAACGATCAAAATGAAACTCGTGCAACTAAAGTTAATTTAGAAGAATACCTCTTGTAAATCTAATCTTCAACTACAACTTGATTCTGAGTTAAAGCTCCTGTCAGATCTTCTACTGTATTCTCTTATACGATCCTCGAACGTAGTGTGGGCTAGGATCCTCCGAGAACTTGTACCGGCAGAACCCCAATATATTTTTTAAGTTTTAAAAGACAAAAATAATATATCAAGAATGATATTAAAATCTTTCTAAACTGGTTCAGCCTACCCGCATATATATAGGGCTACAGTAGGGACCTGAGGAGTAATTATGAGTAAGACTTCCAATGGAACACAGATACCTACGGGCGGTTTATGCAATTATGAAAAGTCGTTGTGGTTTCTACAATTTTTATAAAACACTAAATTACAGTTCACACCACTAAATAACTATAATTATACTCTGACCCATAATCTCAAGACCTTCTTGCATTGAGCTCCTTTTATTAAATGCCTACCATTTCTCCCCACGTTAAGATTTTCGATACCCGCCAATTAAATTTAATTACTGACAATTTAATTTAATCGGTATTTTCATATTTCTTAAGCTCTTCCGCTTAACTTATTTGACCGCCGGATAATTAAATCCACCTGTAGAGTTTGGCCCGGTCAAAACTTATAAGCATCCTTAAGGG
>JAULJZ010015106.1:0-16135 GCA_032270985.1 Heliamphora pulchella | reverse complement strand
TCGTGTGTTTGGACTCATGGAGATAGTCCTTGGTGTGCATTGTGAGGTGTGATTGAGCTGGTATGTGGCAGTGAGAATGAGGATGATAGTCTCTATGTCTGGGCGTAGAGAGTGTTTGGGACTAGGTTCTATGGTGGATAGTTTCGTGTTACGTGCTCATCTCTGGGATGGTTTGTGTTCGGCGAAAGTTAGGTATCGAGGTTTGGCAGTGTGAGTTGGATATCAATTCTCATGGACAACAGTGATGTCAATAGGACTTACACGTGTGGTGACTGTGGAAACCGAATCTTCAAGTCGTGTTTACCTCGTGTAACAACAGTTTTGTGGGTTTTAGTTGCTGGGACATTTCTGCTATTGTGCGGTGTCGCTGGGTTTGCATCAGCGATTGTTGATGGTTGTGGGACAATGATTGGCTTGAGTTTCAGTGTTGAATTTTGGGGATGAAATTCCTTTAAGAGTGGGAGAGTTGTGAGACCCTGACCCGTTTTAATTTTTATAACATTTTGACGTGTTGTTTATTATTTTTACAATAGCATGTTTATGTACGTTTTATGCATATTTGAGCTTAAAAATGCATATTGAGTTGGATACCGAGACCGTTGAGAGCTGTGGTGTAAGGTTAAAAAAAAGATATTTTTGTGGCCTATAAATATCTAGTCTTAGATATTTTGGTAGAGATATTTTTCAAAACATAGAGGCTAAGTTTCTTTTTCCAAACAAAAACCTCTGCTTTCTCTCTAAATTTTCTTGGGGCTCGGGCTTTGTTACGAATCCTTAATATCCTTTTTTTTAGGTAATTAATTGTAATATAAAAGAAAAGAAAAAAATTACATGAATACAAGAGGCATACTCTAAGAAATTATAAGAGTACCACTAGGAGCCTATGTCCTACACATATTGAACAAATATAACCAAACCTCCGCTATAAGCGGGGGAATGCTAACGACAAAGCATATTACACGCACAACCCGCGTAGATAGAAAAAAACCTACGTACAAATCCATGCACAACCCGCACAAATAGAAAAACACCTTCATACAAACAGATGATAGAACCAATAATCATGCCAAAAAACTAAAAACTTCTAATCTCTACTGAAGATTGGTTTCCGCAAGGGGTAATAGGCTCCAAAATTCAGACAGGAATAGGAGAAAATAAGAGATCCAACAAGTAGAATTGGTTATCCCTGCTAAAGCTTGGCTCCTTGAAAAGCTTCCACCCTCAGGCAGGAGAAGACATCCTACAAAAGATCCTCAATATGCTGAGATAATATTCCCCAGCTAAATAAAGACTTTGACAACAGAACCACCAAAGATCAAAACACAGGTCCAAAGGACAACCAAAAGGAAAACATCAGAGGTCAATGAGCAAAGTACCAGAGGTAGATGGGCCCCTAGCCAGCCAAAAGAAGCAATGACAGATCAGCTCCAAAAAACTACATCTTAAATCTGGCTAAAACAAATTACCAACTTACCTTGCGCACAGGGTTGCCAAACATAAGCGGAGGGAGACCCCTACAAGTCAGCAATAAGTTATGGGTAGAACAGCCCCAGAGAATCTTGCTAAGAAGAAACCTAGGCCATCCCAAAGGAGACTCTACCATCGGATCTAGACGAAGCAGACCATTAGCTAACACCCCACTTAAAAAACCACCAAAAAGACCCCCACCAAAAGTACCCAGCTAGAAGTGCAGACAGATCCTCATCCAAACCAAAGTAACCTCAGCTCCTCAGTAGGCAACACACTCCCCGAAGGTAAGGAAAAGGATAGGAGAGAAGAAAGCTTGAACAAGAAAGAACCAAATGAACGTCCAATGGGAGGTACCAAGGAGTCGTTCAAATAGACCTTAATTCAGAGGTACGCATATAGACAACCACCGCGACAAAATGGGCCCACCAAACAGCCCTTTAGCCCATCATCACAATATAGCTTACCAACATAATCAATAAGGTGGCAAGACTCACCAATTGGTCCACCACCGAATTACCAACTAGTACACAAAGCCAACATCTGCTCTTGCTTATCATAATAACACAGTAATTAACCAGAACAATCATTGGGCCGACATTCCACTAGCCAATATTTCAAAGTGGGCCCACCTAATCACAACTCACCAGCCCACTGATTCAACAAAACTAGAATGTTATTCAACAAAATCTATCCACAGTTTCGCACACATACACTGTCAAATACAATCAGCCACAATTTCGGCGTGGGTCTACCTCTTGTGGGGTGGAGATATCATTAGTCATAATTAATTGACAAAGTAAAATTGATTTTTCAGTGCATCGCGAGGTAGCTGTTCACGTGATCCTCAAATCGCAAACTGAGAATCTCGCATCTCAAACTCCAGCCACAGGATAAGTGTAAATCACCCCCCAAAGCTTCGCATTGGGCGTTGACAAATAGACGACGAGGGTTAATATGGTAGCCACGAAAATACCGAAGCGGACCTCAAAAACAGGGAGCATTAATTGCCACACTTGAGGAGCCCACTACTGGGTGACCCACAGCTCAGTCTACCCAAGCCGCTCCTGGCCCAAGCAACCAGCTAAAACCATTAACCAATCAGCAATAGTGAGCTACTAAACAACCCACAGTTGGGTGTGGCACACTCCCGTGGGACCCACCTTCCACTCAACAATGCAACGAACAACTATGTATCTCTAACAAATCCCAGCACTCGGCGCCTGCTACACCTGCCACCTGTGAACAGTTTTACAGCTGCAAAATATTACAAAGAAGACCAAGCGCTTGTGTAGCGCGTGACCCCCAATGTCGTCTTTCTCAGGAGAACCGAAGGATACAAAGACTTATTAGAGAACCGAAGCTCAGTTTTATAGATTTGAGCTTTTGCAAAAATCACCAGCGGAACACCATCAAGACCAAAAAAATGCAAGCTTACCTTAACAGCAATCAAACTCCTTCAACCCAAGAACAAACACCGAACCTTTTAACCATAAATAAGTTCTATACTGCAGGTTTTACCCCCCGCTAAGAACCATGAGAAACACCCATGAGAAGCACCGGAACTTGGGAAGATCGTTGAAACAAAAACCGTCGTTAACTACTAGCGTTTCACTCACCAAACCCAAGAGACCCAGATCAAGTAACTAGAAGAAATATAAAACTGTCCATGGGATAATTAAGCTTGATTCAAAGTTAAGAATTCAAGAAACACAACACTGACACCCAAGCCGAACACGGGCTTTGATAAAAGTCTCAATACGAGTTACCCCCAAAACACTAACCTTTATCAATTCCATGGATTCTTCATCATTGATTCCACCAGTGGGAATTGCCCCAGATTTGAAGATGGACCAGCGAGCTATGTCCGTTGCCAAACTCCAAATTGCCATCTTGGTATCTTCAAACATTGGTTCACCATGGATAGCCGTCATGCAGCAGAATGATGAGGATCTAAAAACCAAAACCACAATAAGCTAGGGAAGACAAAAAATCAACATCCAAGCTTGCGAGATCTCTCTAGAGAGAAAACCAATAACTCAAGCTTCGTCGTCATAGTCTCTATGCTGATTATCTAGCAAATCAGATCTGGAATCGCCATAGGTGCCTTGGGGAGAGCTCTCTCTAGAAGAGAAGCTTTCCCCTTACCGATAGTTGGTGTTCTATATTCTATTGCTGTTTATGTCGACACCTTCTCTGTTTGTGTCGACACATTTTTCTTCTGTTGGTGTTCTATATTCTATTGCTGTTTGTGTCGACACCTTTGTTGTTTGTGTCAACACATTTTCTATTTGTGTCGACACCTTCGCTAGTTGTGTTAACACCTTTTCTATTTATTTCGACACTTTTTCTGTTGGTGTCAACCATTTTCTTCCTTGTGTGAGAAGGAGAGTTTTGAGATTAGGGTGAGTTCAAAGAACCCTTGATTTACTAGAATGTCATATTTTCATGTTTAAACCACGTTGTTTAGATATAAAGTATGTTTTTCGCTTTTTAGTTGGTTTATTACATGATATGAACTTATGGATGTTCATGGATTTCAAAATGGTGGTTTTGAAAACAGAGGTTTGTGAAAATCGTGAGAAAAACATGTTTTTGAAAGTTTAGAGCTAACCCTCAGGGTTGAGTCTTAGCTTTTAAAATGTTTTGATAGGAGTATGTTTTTACATGCTAGTAAATTTCCATGTTGATGGATTATGGATCTTTTCATATACTTGTTGATGTAAAATTGTATAACTATTTTACGGATTTTCGTAGTTGAGCTACATACTATTTTTGAATGATTCATAGATGTACCGTAACAGTGTTTGTGTTTGGGTGCTTCTTCCCTCGGTCGTGGCAATCCATAAAGAACATTGGGTGCTTCTTCCCTCGGTTTCAACCCGTAAAGAGCCGGTTGCCCCCGTGTGTGGCTGCGTTGTTGTAACTCCGTATAGAACTTGACATTACCTAGCAGGCCTTAAGTGATTCAGGGATAGGTAATGAGCAGGAGTCTATAGTTGTTGCCTCTGTCTTGAGTTGACAGAGTCGGTACATAGGATTCATTTTACCTTATTCTCGTCGGTGGTGTGGCCTGAGTAGAGCATACTATTTTGTTACTGCTTATCATTTTATTTTTCTCGATTGTGTGTTCCGAATGGAAAAATAATGTTTTATTCCTTGTTGTATGATTTGGGTGAAAAATTTTAGATTTTTTATTACTGTTTTCCTTTAACTATGGCATGATATCTGTACTGTTGATATGCATGGTTTTAAAGATAAAAACGTGAGATTTTATGAAGTAAAACCATTTCGAGGCTCGTGTTAACCTGATAGAAAACTTGTGATTTTGGGATGAAAAACCTTTTTGGCTCTTGTGATTAAGTCTGTATGCTACATGATTGTATATCCTGCTTTACAGTTTTATAGTCTGTTTCTATTTGGCTTCGGCCCACGGTGTGGGATTTTGTTATAAAACTTTTTTCAGGTGAACGTGGTCATATAGGTTGACCTTGGGGTGATCGAAGGTGGCTGATGACAAGACTTCTGTTTTGTCTTGATAGGTGGTTTATACTTTTCTGTATATGTTTCATGTTGGATATCATATGTTGTAATGCGTATGTAATTCTTATGAATGTAGGCATGTTTTAATGCTTTCGAGAGAATCATGGGTTGGTTGCTGTTTTTCGTTGTTTTTTATTACGTTTTTCGTTGCTAGGTTCAACATTTTACAAACGGAGTTTTCAAATGGTTTATACTTCATTCAAACTCTTGTGCTTCGAGGGAGATTTTGAAACGGTCTCTTGGCTAATCCTTCATATCAAATAAACCCTCGATAGTACGTTTTACAAAGGTTTTAGCCTTGTTTGGGCTTTTGGGTTTTTATCCATTGTGTTGGGGCGGTTTTGGTGATTGTTTATAAGTTTTCGCGTGACCCAGAGTTTGGGGCGTGATAGTACGGCTTACACATAAAAGAACAGATTTTAGGTTCTTACAAATATAAATTTTATGTTCACATTTTAGATGAAAATAGACATATTATCGGTACGACTGTAGCATAGAGTTTTAGTAGACCTGTCTTGGTTACGGGGAACAGATAGCGTCATCTATTATTTCAACTCTCTGCGCTAGTACACATTATTTGTATTGAACGGGACACATTGGGGTAATTAATTTTATACTGACTATATAAATTAATTCACACTTTAAGGTTATTTTGAATAGTTCTTGTACTCTTAATCTTGAAATAATTATTGATTTGCGTGTATTTAATATTCGTTATTTTGATTAATTAGAGGGTGCAATCTTATATGAGTCTATATTTCCAGTGAGTTGGATAGCGGTATTATTTATATGGTAAATATTAATTATTGACGAAATCCATGTCCTGAAAGATCGGGATTGACGATACCCCATGAAGAAAGCTTATAAGTTTTGATCGGGCCAAACCTTATACGTGGATTTGATTATCTGGCAGTCAAATAAATTAAGCGGAAGAGCTTAAAAAATTACAAGACACCGATTAAATTAAATTGTTAGCAATTAAATTTAATTGGCACGTATCGAGAATCTTAACGTGGGTAGAAATGATAATAATTTAATAACAAGTGCTCAATGCAAGGTCTTGAGATTATGGGTTAGAGTGCAATTATAATTTTTTAGTGCTGTAAACTGTAATTTAGTATTTTATGAAAATTACAAAAATCGCTGCTAGTTTTTCATAATTGCAGATACCGCTACGAGATTTGTTTAATTGCAAAAATCGCTGATAGGTGTATGTGTTTCACTGAAAGTGTCACGCCCCAAACTCCGAGCCACGTGAAACACCCATAAGCAACTAAACATACACTCAACCCGAGAATACACTCTCAAAGTGAACCGTACATGCACTGTATATAAACGCCAAACGGCAACATTACACGGCTCCAACGCCCAAAAAAAATGATATAAGCATACTTGTAACAAAAGAACAAAAAGGGAAGACTATAGCTCTTCCACCTCTCCCACACCTTTTGATCAACCAGCGTGACCGGTACTTGAAGAAAATCAAAATCCCACACCGTGAGCCAGAGCTTAGCAGATTCTAAACAACACATGCAATATAAGAAAAACATGCTCGATAAACGAAGTGCAGTTTTCGACTCTCTTTCAAGCCAATAAAACAATTTGAAAACCGTTTTAGATCACGACTCAATAGAGCCAGAAAATCATTTTCACATGCAAGGGAAAGCGAGGATAAAAACCATTTGTTGACTCATCAGAGCCTTTAAAATGATTCTAGTATTACGACTCCTGTAAGCCGATAATACAGTATTTCGACTCCTGTGGGGCGATAACACAATTTTTAGAAAAATTGGTCTATCCGTCCCAAATGCAGTACATGCAATCCATAAAACACACACACACACACACACACACACACACACACACACACACACACACACGTGCCTCGTCCGGACCTCGTTTCAGCCGACAGAGCGCACTCACCGGCTTCGCAGCCTACCTTATACACTGGCCTTCGCACTGGCTTTCGCAGCCTACCTCATACACCAGCTTTCACACCGATCTTCGCAGCCTACCTCATACACCGGCTTTCGCACTGGCTTTCGCAGCCTACCTCATACACCCACACACGTACACGTGCATCATCAACCAAGATTTACATCTACTGGATCACAGATTCATCTAATCCATATCATACGTATATGCAAACCTAAACTAGGATTTAAAGCATATAACTATGTATCAACATGACGTTCCACAAATCACGTCACATGCCTATAAAACTCTAGGTTTTAAAGCATAAACAACGTTACACATAACGGTATCCAAATTATGTAATCCACTTACATATTCCGTACATAATAAACAGAGTTGTAAATGCACATAACCATGTATAATAATACATCACAACGCAACCCGCCGAAACAAACCGACATCCTCTCGCAAGGATGGCCAATAACCCGCAAAACCACACCTAATCCCAAGGCCAACCCTCAACTCATAAAACCTTGATTCTCACAAATCGACAACTTTTCCCAGAAAGGACCACGGGCCCAAACACACCCAACACGGCCATCACAGACCCAGGACACCCATCTGCGCCAACACAAACCCCACAGCAAACCATGCACCCAACCGTGCACCAAAAAGCTGCATCTACCATGCACATCACCTCCGAGGACGACATTTAAAAAAACACACTCGAGGCCACGACACGACCCCCGAAGCCACCACATAACCAACCGAACCCCAAAAGGAATCCAAAGGTATTTAAATCATCTAATTCCCATAAATTAATCAATTGAATACCAAAGAACACCAATTGGAAACCAAAACTCAACCACCAAACCACCAACAAAATAGCCCAAAATTCAGTCGACTGGACCCAACCCCCTGTCGACTGAAAAATCCACTGGAAACGGCCAAAAAGCCCAGAAGCACTATCCAGTCGACTGACCTTTGAGGTCCATTCGACTGAACCCAAGAACACATGATCCAGTCGACTGAATTAATAGGTTCAATCGACTAAACCCAGCCCAGAAATCGTTCTAAGCTACGGGTTCAACCTCCAAACCTCAGATTGAAGTCTCGAAACTCCCTTTTTAACATCCTTAAACATACACACACCTAGGCCTAACACCAAGTCCTCAAAAGAAACTCCCGATACCCGATTCCATCCACAGAAATCGCCGAAAATGAGTTTTAAACCCAAAAATCCAACTTTGAAACAAACACAGATCTATAGCAATCTACCCGTTAAAAACACTCATGTTTACCCATAGCACCCTTATACAACAGTGGGGTCTAGAATCCTACCTCGGTGAGTTAAAAACTCGACGTCTCAAACCACGTGCAAAATTGAGCTTCGCCAGAAATTAAAATCTAACCAGATGGTTGCGTAGCCCACCGCGCCAAAAGCAAGGATCCGCTGTTGGATCGTTGAAAATCAAGCCTTGGGCCCCCGAGAACTTAGAGAGAAGGCAGAGAGAAAATGAAAAACTTACTGGAGAAGTTTTAGAAAATATCTTTATGAAAATATCTAACTCCAAATATTTATAGGCCTCTAAAATATCTTTTTTGAAAATTTTTGAAATTCGCGCCACAATGTCCCACGGCTCTGGGAACCTATCCCGCATGCATATCTAAGCCCGACCATGCATCAAAACCAGTAAAAACATGCTCAAATGAAAACACGAAACGCGCGTCTAAAAACGCCGAAAAAGAAAACGGGTTAAGGTCTCACAACTCTACCCCCTTAAAGGAATTTTGCCCCCAAAATTCAACTCAAGGCCAAAACAACAAACCGTCGATCGCAATCGACACAGACATACGAGATGGTCAGCCAAACCATTTGTAGGATATCGTCAAACAAGGTAAGATATCCTAGACAACGGCCAACTATCTCACAGACACGGGATCTACAACCCATCCCAATCTCACATCATCATCAACCACTGCCTCAACACAGCACACCACCCACGAGATCCATCACCAACACCCAAGCAGATGCAGGAAAGGAACTGGCCCAAAGCCTGCATACTCAGAAAGTACCTCTGCTCGCTGAAGGCACATCAGCATCCTCTGGCACCACCGGTGCCCTATATGAACCGCGAGCTGTAAGAGAATACACTCGGGGTAACCCCACTCTGTCATGTCCGCTATAACTCAGCGCTGTTGGCTGTCGCACCGACTGAACTGATGTAATCCCACCTGTCATCTGGGAAGTCTATACTGCGGAAGGTTGCTGTCGACCCTGGGCATACGAATCCACTGGTGTGTCCTCCCTACGCGGCGCACTGTCTCCCTGGAGATAATTCCTACGAATATGTCTAGACTGTCCACACCCATAGCAAACTGGCGGTTCCCTCCCCTGCGGCTGCACTGGAGCAAAACTCGGGGATTGTCTCAGCTATCAACCATCCGCCGCACGATGCCCCGACTGTCTGCATCGAAAATAGGTCAACTCCCTCTGCTCTGGCCTCCCAGATGAAGCCACAGATGGTGATGGTGTTGAAAATTGCTGTGATCTAGATGGATAAAAGCTAGGACCAGAGGACTTCTGCCTCTTGCTGGAACACCCAGCTGTCTGTGCCTCTGCTCCTCCCAATGATGTCCTGGCCTCCTTCGAAGCTCGAGTCTCAGCCAAAGCATTCTCAACCCTCGCTGATGCCTCTACTAGCTTTCTGAACACATGAAATCCCATCACTGCCACTTACTCCTTGATCGCTGGCCTTATACCCTGCTCAACCTCATCGAAAGCAACTCATCTGTGCACTCCACCTCCCATGCAAACCGAGACAAGCTCGTAAACCTGGCCTCGTACTACATGATGTCCATGGTCCCCTGGGTAAGAGAATAGAACTCCTTCCAACATAAGTCCCTCCTCGAAGCAGAAAAATATCTCTCCAGAAAGACTCGTGTAAAAGTAGCCCATGTGGCCTCTACTGTAGTCCTGGCATACCTCCACCACTGATGAGCAGTACCCCTCAGCTGAAAAGTGGCAAAGGAAACCTGCAACTCATCCTCCACAATCTGTAAAGTGTTAAGGATCCAAGTCGTCAACTCCAACCACTCTGTCGCCATAAGAGGATCAGGATCTCCTGCAAAGGTAGGCGGATCAATACGCCGAAACTCCCATATCGCAGCTGTAACCCTCGCTTCCCTCACCTCAGGCACTGCCTCCCTCTCCCTAACAGGCTCACCCCTAGCAACCAGCTGCTGGATAGAACCAACCAGCACACGCAATAACTCCGTCGCGTCCATCGGTCCCTAGGGAACATTAACATCCCCAACATCAGGGATAGGAATATTCCTTTAGCCAGCACGGCCACGTCCTCGACCACGGCCTCGCCCTCTCCTCGCCGACATCACGTCTATATAAAAAAAGATAGAATATGAGATGCAGCACATTACATAAACCACATAAGCATGCTAACACATAAGCATATAGGTTCATGCTAAACAAACCCCACATACCGAGGAGAACCGACAAGAATGACACGTTAATCTGGATAACCTACTCAGATTCCCTGCTAGAAATCACGTAAGCTAAACGTGTTTCTAACTTGGCTCCGAAGTTTGTTAACCCAAATGCCCAAAAGCTAGACTATCACTCCTAAGATTCAACCCCTATGCTCACATATACACATAATTCACATACGACCCGCATGCTATCACGTTCATGTTATTAAAGTATCTAAACACATGCAGTCAAGCACACGCAATCAACCTCACACGGTGATGGAACTACTTTCCACGGGTCTTAGGATTCGAACCCAGAGCTCTGATACGAAGTTTTCACGCCCCAAACTCCGGGCCACGTGAAACACCCATAAAAAACCAAACATACACACAACCTGAGAATACACTCTCAAAGTGAACCATACATGCACTGTATATAAATGCCAAACGGCAACATTACATGGCTCCAACGCTCAAAAAAATGATATAAGCATACATGTAACAAAATAACAAAAAAGAAAGACTACAGCTCTTCCACCTCTCCCGCACCTTCTGATCAACCAGCGTGACCGGTATCTGAAGAAAATCAAAATCTCACACCGTGAGCCAGAGCTCAGCAAATTCTAAATAACACATGCAATATAAGCAAAACATGCTCGATAAACGAAGTGCAATTTTTGACTCTCTTTCAAGCCAATAAAATAATTTGAAAATCGTTTTAGATCACGAATCACAAGAGCCAGAAAACCATTTTCACATGCAAGGGAAAGCGAGGATAAAAATCATTTGTCGACTCATCAGAGCCTAGAAAACGATTCTTGTATTACGACTCCCGTAGGCCGATAATACAGTATTTCGACTCCCGTGGGCCGATAATACAATTTTTAGAAAAATTGGTCTATCCGTCCTAAATGCAGTACATGCAATCCATGAAACACACACACACACACGTGCCTCGTCCGGACCTCGTTTCAGCCGACAGAGCGCACTCATCGGCTTCGCAGCCTACCTCATACACCGGCTTTCACAGCCTATCTCATACACCGGCTTTCGAAGCCTACCTCATACACCCACACACGCATACGTGCATCATCAACCAAGATTTACATCTACTGGATCATAGATTCATCTATTCCATATCATACAAATATGCAAACCTAAACTATGATTTAAAGCATATAACCATGTATCAACACAACGTTTCACAAACCACGTCACATGCCTATAAAACTCTAGGTTTTAAAGCATAAACCACGTTACACATAAGGGTATTCAAACTATGTAATCCACTTAGATATTCTGTACATAATAAACAGAGTTGTAAATGCACATAAACATGTATAACAATACATCACGACGCCACCCACCGAAACAAATCGACATCCTCTCATAAGAACGGCCAGTAACTTGCAAAACCATACCTAATCCCATGGCCAACCCTCAACTCATAAAACTCCAATTCTCACAAACCGACACCTTTTCCCAGAAAGGACCACGAGCCAAAACATGCCCAACACGGCCATCACAGACCCACGACGACCATCCATGCCAACACAAACCCCACAGCAAACTATGCACCCAACCGTGCACCAACAAGCTGCATCTACCATGCACATCACCTCCGAGGACGACATTTAAAAAAACACACTCGAGGCCACGACACAACTCTCAAAATCACCACACAACCAATCAAACCCCAAATAGAATCCAAAGGTTTTTAAATCAACTAATTCCCATAATTAATCAATTGAATACCAAAGAACACCAATTGGAAACCAAAACTCAACCACCAAACCACCAACAAAATAGCCTAGAATTCAGTCGACTGGACCCAACCCCCAGTCGACTAAAAAACCCACTGGAAACGGCCAAAAAGCCCAGAAGCACTATCCAGTCGACTGACCTTCAAGGTCCAGTCGACTGAACCCAAGAACACACGATCTAGTCGACTGAACTCATAGGTTCAGTCATCTGAACCCAACCTAGAAACCGTTCTAAGCTACGGGTTCATCCTCCAAACCTCAGATCGAAGCCTCGAAACTCTCTTTTTAACATCCTCGAACTGACACACGCCTAGGCCTAACGCCAAGACCTCAAAAGAAACTCCTGATACCCGATTCCACCCACAGAAATTGCCAAAAATGAGTTTCAAACACAAAAATCCAACTTTGAAACAAACACAGATCTATAGCAATCTACCCGTTAAAAACACTCACGTTTACCGATAGCACCCTTATACAGCAGTAAGGTCTAGAATCCTATTTTGGTTAGTTAAAAACTCGGCGTATCGAACCACGTGCAAAATTAAGCTTCGCTGAAAATCAAAATCTGACCGGATGGTTGTGTAGCCCACCACGCCAAAAGTAAGGATCCATTGTTGGATCGCTGAAAATTGATCCCCGGGCCCTCGAGAACTTAGAGAGAAGGCAGAGAGAAAGTAGGAAACTTACTGGAGATGTTTTGAAAAATATTTTTATGAAAATATCTAACTCCAGATATTTATCAGCCTCCAAAATATCTTTTTTTGAAAATTTTTGAAATTCGTGCCATAACGGCCTACGACCCCGGGAACCTACCCGCATGTATATCTAAGCTCGATCATGCATCAAAAGTAGTAAAAATATGCTCAAACGAAAATACAAAATGCGCGTACGAAAACACCGAAAAAAAAATGGGTCAGGGTCTCATAGGAAGTATTACTCATAATTACTCCACAGGTCCCTGCTGTAACCCTATAAATATGCGGGTAGACTGAACCAGTTTAATAACTTGTCTTCTAAGATTAACGCTGTCCAGATTCTACCGGTACACATTCTTGATAGATTGTAGCCCACCCTACATTTAAGAATCGCATAAGGGAATACAGTAGAAGATCTGACAGGAGCTTGAACTCGGATTCAAATCATAGTTGAAGATTCGACCAGTAAAAAGGTATTCTTCTAAAATTAACTGTGCTTGCACGAGTTTTATTTTGATCGTTCGTCATCATAAGTTTTTAGTTGGAGCTCGTTTTGGCATTTTTCGATCCAGTTAATTTTTTCAAATGATCATTTACAAAAATAAAGATTTTGATAGTTTTTCCTCCAACACAAAAATAGGGTGGTACAGGTTCAAAAGCAGCTAATGGGCTTAAAGATGGTGTGAAAAAGCCAAAAGAAAAGTGTTATCATTGTAACCAGACATGGTATTGGAAAAAAATAGTGTCCAGTTTTTATTAGCAAACAAAACAAATAAGGTAATTTCTGTTCGCTAATTGTTGAAACATATTTAGCAGTGCTATTTATCGGCTCCTGGTATGTAGATAGGGGAGCCATTAATCATGTCTGCAATTCTTTACAGGAGTCTTAGGAAATCAGGCAGCTCGATGATGGGGAGATATACCAACACATGGGCAATAATACCAGGGTGGCAACAGTTGCTGGGAGATGTCACTCTTACTTTTAGTAGAGATAGAATTTTAATTTTAAAAGATTCTCTTTATGTACCTTCTATTAGAAGGAACTTAATTTCGATTTCTAATTTGGTTAAGAATAAATATTCAGTTTATTTTAACATCTTTGTAGTTATTAAGAAAAATAAACGTTTTATTTGTTCTGGTATATTAGTAAATGATCTGTATATTATATCTTCTATCTCTCCTATACTGTAACTGAATAAATTAAATAATACATTTAATTTATCAAATAAGAAAAAAGAACCTTCTTTAATGAATCAAATGTATATTTGGCACTTACGCCTAGGTCATATTAATCTAAAAAAAATAGACTGGTTGAAGATGGATCTTTAGGTTCATTGGAAGTGGAGGCACTTTCAGTCTGTGAATCCTGCTTGGAGGGTAAAATGATCAAGATGCCATTTTTGGCTAAAGGCCATAGAGCTAAAGAACCGTTAGAACTGATTCACTCCGACTTATGTGGACCTATGACTATTCAGTTAGAGGAGACTTTGAGTATTTCGTCACTTTTATTGATGATTACTCAAGGTATGAATACGTTTATTTGATGCATCATAAGTCTGAATACTTTGAAAAATTTAAAGAATTCAAGGTGAAAACAGAGAAGCGTATGGGTCAATGTATCAAATCATTACGATCTGATCGTGATGGCGAGTACCTCTTTAGAGAGTTTAAGGACTATTTGTCAGCAGAGGGAATTACATCCTAGTTGACTGCATCAGGCACTCTACAGCAGAATAGTGTAATTGGAAGAAGGAGTAGGACTCATATAGAAATGGTAAGGTCAACGATAAGTTATTCAGATTTACTCAATTCATTTTGGAGATTTTCATTAGAGACAACAGCTTACATTCTAAACTTAATACCTTCTAAGTCAGTACCTTCTACTCCCACAGAATTGTGAATCGGGCACAAGCCTAATCTGAGATATATTCGAATTTGGGGGTGTTCAACATATGTGCTGAAAGGGACAGCAGGTGAATTGGAACCAAGAATAGAAGTCTATTTTTTTGCCAGGTATCCTAGAGAAACGAAAGGAGGTTTGTTTTATAATTCTAAGAATCAGAAGGTCATTGTCAGTACCAATGCCCGATTCTTGGAAAGGATTTATATAATGGATCACAAGCCCAACAATAAAATTGTTAGGAAACAACTAAGAGGAAAAACTAGTAAAATGGAAGGTGAACCACGAGTCATCGATATCCCATTGTCTCGTTGTGGTGGGAGAATTATCGAGACACGTGCAGATCCTGAACTAATTTAGGGTGCTACCATTGGCATGCAAGTTTCACAATCAGGGTAGCATGTAGATCATGGTACACGGGGTTTAGAATCAGCACAATGTGTTACTGCTAATACACAGACACAGGTACTGGCTCGTCATAGTAGGAGAGTTGTTCATCAATTCGATCGGTATATGTTGTTGGAAGAGTCATTTAACAAGATCCCAACAGAACTGGATATCGAACCTTGCAACTACAACGAAGCACTCCAAGACAAAGGCGTAGATCTTTGGCGAAAGGTTATGAATTCAGAGATGGAATCTATGTTGGAGAGTGAGCCGTGCAGTGGAAAAAAGATTTATTAATCGACGTCGTGACCGTAAAAAACGACGGTTACAATTTTCATGAAAAACAAAAACTATAATTATTTTAATAGCTTAATACATTTATGAAACTTGTCGAATAGTTTCAAGAAATCCCGAATACGTTGAAGACGACCTTGCAACCTTCTCACGTATATCCCGGACGCACTACGTCGGTCACAATGTGTGGGCACTGATTCCGATCGAAGTGTTCTTCCTCCTTTTGGTTTCTTCTCACACAATAATCTCCTAAAAGGCAAAATAAATTGCTAAAGAGGAGAAGGGGGCGGCGGCTTGGTGGGAGAATTAGGGTTAGGGTTTTCATAAAAGGAGCCTCCTTTTTAATATATAGAAATATATCAAAAAGATATTAAGTATATATTCTCTCCTTCCTAAAAGGATATGAAGATATATATACTTATCATAAATAATAAAATCCACCATCTCCTAGGGCCGGCCACTTAGGGAGTAATCCCTAGGTCTGCCAAAAATCAAAATCACCCCTCATTAATTTAATTTAATTTCCGAATGTCTTCGGCGGCAATACCAGCATTCAAATTAAATTAAATAATTACCGAAATCAACAAGAAAAATATCCGTGCGTATAATGGGCTACGTGAGGGATCACGAGGAAGTATAGGACTCGGACTAACCGTACGAGAAAATCGGATATCCCTAACTCTATC
>JAULJZ010015085.1:0-16136 GCA_032270985.1 Heliamphora pulchella | reverse complement strand
CCAAGGCATCGAGTCGTTGTCCTTGGTTAACCATCTTGCAGCTTGTCTTTGCAACACAATATCGGTTGTGTGAATTCTCACGAGTCCACGCTTCTCGACATGGCTCTGATACCAACTGTCACGGGACGAGGCCTGAGGCACAACCATGCTTAGCCTACACCATATGTGGCGCTTGCCGGGTCTCGTTGGGCAAGCCCGCCAAACTCAATCAACCTTCAGACGAAGGTTTATAGCAATAGAAAACTGAACGAAAGCAACGGAAAACGGAATTGCAAGCAATAGTACATGGACATTCAAATGCAATAAAACGAGCTTTTATTAATCACTGAATAAGGATTACAAAGCTAGGTCGTTGGACAACAGATCAACAGTGCAAGGCCTAGACGTAGGCAATCTCAATGTCGGATAGGGAGGCAATTTCATGTATTGACCCCTCCCTATAATAGCATTTCAAACCATTTCCATTTTAGCAGGAAGAAACATCAAAATGTTGGAGGAATCATAATGATCCGAATTAAATAAAAATAAAAATAATTAAATTATGAGCTCTACATGAAAAAATAGCTCATAAATCCTAGAATAAAAATGTCCACATGATGTGCAGCAAATTATTGTCCTAGCACTAAGAAAACAGGAAAAAACTGGAAAATGGCACCATGTGCGTGCCGGTTGGGGCATGCGGCGCATGGACGCGTGCTGGCTGGGGCACTGGGGCGCTTAGGCGTGCGGCGCAGGGGCGCGCGCAAGGGCATTGGGGCGCTACGCATGGGCGCGTGCGCGCTGAGGCGTGCTGGATGCGCTACACATGGGCGTGTGCGCGCTGGGCTATCTAGAGGCATCACAGTGCATTAGATGGCGGCCCGTGACATCAAGTCACGTCTTATCCACGTGTCCCATATATGAATCCATGCTTATTAAGGTTGGCCCGAGGTATGTGAGATTATAAATCCTAAATCAAACCAAACTAAACTTTGTATCACAAAAGGCATAATTTTATACCTTTTGGTTTAGCACTTAATATCTTACCTAAACATTTTTGGATCACTGAAAACCTAATATTTTTAGGTTAACAAAAGCATCAAAATATGAAATATAGGAGTCAATAGATTAAGCTAGCAGGTTGGGGTTTTTGTAATTTCAAATGAATTGGAGTTTGAATTTAGGTTTTTTGACCTGCATGAAAAATAGCTCTAGTTTGGTTCAAACAAACATGTATTACCCTTGACAATCAACCGATTGCCATCCCTACACTTGGAGGTAAGGAACTCAGAACTCTATGCACAATAAAAGTGAGACTACTTGGGAAGACTTCAAATAACAGTAACTATCAACAAAAAGAAACATTTAATTCAATAAAGGTAGCCTGTAGATTGGGCTATAAAGAAGCTCTACAAGCCAAAATAAAGCACCCATAAACCTTCAGCCCAACACTTTGGTGTAGACTTTGGATTGAATCTGTGGGGCTGAAGCATAAAACAGAGACATGTGTATTGACTATTCAAAGTCCAATGAAGAGGTAGGACTAGAAGTAAATATGTTAAATGAACTAAAACACTGAAATCCAGAGAAATAAATGTCAACAAACACAAACCCTGCTGAAAAGAGAGCGAAAAACAATACCAACGTACTTTTTCACAGAAAGAGAGATTTATATCAGTTATAATGGCATAACACTCTATGAAACATTTTAGCCATCATTTTAGTTGGGCAATTAGTCATATAATCTACATGAATGCCAAGTCTAATGGGAAAGGAACGTAATTCAGTAAAGAATAAATGCATGAAAGAGTTGAAACTTCCAATATGTGCTCAGAGGGGTTGCTCGATGTCAGACCAGAAACCTGAAACCTGGTTTCTAGCTTCTAAGTAGCTCGAACAAAATTTTCACCCATGTAAACCTGCTCATAGCCTAGCAATCAAAGGAATACAGGATAGAATTTAGTATTGAGTTACCTTCAAAAGCATCTTGTAAGCCTCCAACAAGCGATTAGCAGCTGGCCCAAACCCATGAAGCTGTGGTACCTCCATCATGTGCGTCCAGGGACGAATTTCCTATAAAATAGCTAATCTTCAAGATATAATAGCTATAAATACATATGCAAGCACAAATTCACATTCCTGTGCACACAAATGACAGCAACCCAATATACCCTATCGGTAGCCACCCATGCACACACATGCAGTCATTCACAAGCACATGAACAATCCACTACAGCAAGATAGTTATGCCAACAAAGGTTCTTGAGCATCAAGTACATGTTAAAATCGACATAAACTTGTAGAAATTTTGATTAGTAAAAGTCTTGAGGACTCATAGTAAAGTTTGAGCTTTAACATATGTGGAAGCTCCCTTTTACTCCAAAAGCATCAGCTTGTTACAGAAGTGTACCGAGGGTTATATTCACATCCAAGAAAATAGTAGAATCCATTGATTGATTGGCTTCTAATAGCATAGAGAATTAGGGCAAAAAAGTAAAAACAATTGAATGAGCGCAAGAGCAAGTCCACACCTTGGTGTAAATCGTATTGAAGGATCTTGCAGTTTCTAAGAAAGATTCCAGATGTGCCCGCAGTTTTGCTTCTGACTCAGCATAGTCCTCATCTGGATTATAAGCATGCTACAACTCAAAACAAAATGATAAAGGACCATTAAAGAATGTTCTCAACTAGAAAAACAAGTGGGCATCTGCAACAAGGATAAGTTTAAGCATAACTTCTCATTTTCAGATTTTGCAGTTGTTATTTTTTTTCTCTCCTTTTCTTTCCTTTCCTTTTTTTCTTTGTTTGGGTGGGGGTATAAATAGATGAAAGATAAGAAAGAAAATGTCACCGGTCCAAGGAGTACGAAATTTTGGGATTAAAAAAAAAGGCATTCTTAGATATGGATACAGCACAAATCTGGAATGGGAAATTGAAACCCATTTATAGAGGGTAGTTAACGACATCCAAACAAGGTTGGTTTACAAAAGATAATAAGGTAACCTAATAAAGGTGCAAACTAGCTCCACAAAAAGACAGACGGAAATCCCAAATGATTATTTTAAAAAATGTGCAAACAAATTGCAGCTTAATGATCAGGGATAGACCTTTGATGCCAAATCATCAACCATTTCTTGGAGACTCAACAGCCTATTTGATTGATCTGCAAGCTGTTTTTCCAAATCAGAAATGACTGGCCTGGAGACAAACTTCGATTAAGGGAACATATGGTCACTACATCTGGTGGAAAACAATGTTAAGAATTCTGTAATTTTATGCATTTGAAAACAAATTCTACTCTATACAACATCAACAGATTTTGTACTCCTTTGATATGCCGGAATGAAAAAGAAAGACGTGTTCTGATTCTATCAATTTGAAATGAAAAACCAAGTGTACAACAAAAATCAGGCATCCTTAATGAGCCTTAGTCCCATATATGAATCTGTTTTCCCGGTAAGCTATAAATCAGGCACAATAATCAAATACCAGAGGGAGGGAGAGGGGTGATTAACACTCATGCTTAAAATGAAAACATGGATTGAACAGGCCAAATTGTTGGAGCACAAAGTGAAGTTGGGCAGAGTTACAAAAAAAACTAGATAGCAATTTGAGAAAGGAAGAAGAACAAATATTTTACTTGAGGTTACAATTGCATTTTTTAATTATAATCTATGAGACCTTCAAAAAGTTTGATGGCATCCCTCCAAGGCACTGGCTGGCAACAAGATTTTGAGGTCAAATTGATGTCCACATCCTTCATTTACTTTTACTGCAGCTAGAACCATCCTGAAACTGTGCTGAAGAGGGAAATGTTGGAGATTTAAGAACAGATTATTGGCTGCGAGAAGGGGTAGGGCCAGCTGGTGCCCATATTCTATGGGCACGGGATCAGTCAGCCTCCACGAAACCTTGTCCCAAATCCAACAGAATTGCCAATAACCGTACCCATGCAAGAACCAGTAGTAAACCTAAATGAATTAGGCCAGACTCATACCCCCATAGAGTCCGTTTCTTCGAACCCCGATAACAACCTCTTCGAACCTGATGAAGGAGAGTTTTTTTCATAACTCTTGTTTCTACAATTTGCTTACACCAGTTACCTGTTTATATAGCAATTTCACAGACTTCTGGTTCTCTAGATATATTTTAGATATTGTTATATATAAACTTTTCTCATCTCCAATGCAAGACTTCTTGTCATCTTTATCTTCTACAGAAATCTATGATCTATCCAAACCTAGAGAGGTATTCTATGTTATATATTTTACCATAATTTACTACATTGTTCTAAACATAAAAAAAATACTTGTCAACACCTCCGCTTAATTTGTAATCTTCATGCAGTCTTGGAATTGAGAAATTTTCACGGTTGCTAGTCGGGTACTCTATGTTAGATAGTTCATCATTTCTACACTGTTAAACCAAATCAAGTAAGCCTTATGTCCCAATTAAGCCTTATGTTGTATTCCTGATATTGTGATCCTTATGTGGCCAACAGTAACCTTATAAAAAACACGATGAAAGAGCAAGAATTGGCCAACAGACCTATAGTCCTATCACAAGAATTCTCCTTAAGTCGGTGCAAATTCTACTATGTCGAATCTCCATGGTTTATATAATTTCCAAAAGGCCATCTACTAAGATACCCCTAGCAGGTCCAATTAATGTTTAGAACAATGTAGGGACTTTATAACTGGCTTTTGAACATCTCTGATCAAATTGAAGATCAACAAATGTATATGTGGGTACTCCAAGATATCTCTCCGACACGTGGCACCTTTCGGTCCACGCATCACTATGAGGCCCCTTCCTCCGAGTTACTTCGTTGGGGAGCCACGAGCCACCTCTTTCAAGCAAGGTCTCGCAGCTTAGCTCCACACTTGCATGTGAAGCATCCCATTGCCTCCAACACCAACATGGTCCCCTAGGTTGGGAGCAAAGCTTAGGCACCTCCACTCAAGGCCAAAGGAGGCATATGACTTGGAGGCTAGAGCAAGGAGTTTTCCAATAGAGTAGCCTTCAAGGTAAGGCAGCTCTACTTGACCAATCATAGAGAAACATTGACCAAGACACCTAAAATTTGGGAGCTCGTATCATACCTACCAAGACAAGAATTTAGGAGCTCATATCATACCTACCAGCAGACCAACAAGCATTCATCTGACACTTAGGCAGTCGTATCATACTACTCAACTGACATCTATAGATGTATAATACCCCTCACCATATATCATAGGAACCACTTACAATCCCATAGTACAGGCCCCAAGTTCTAGGATCCTATTTGCAGGACCTATAAGGAGGAGGCACCCATTCTAAGTGATATTAATGATCTTAACGCTCCCCTCCACACCACCTATAAAGGAGGCAATATTAGGCCTCCAACAATATTATTTCAATATAACATAAGCTCCCCTATCTCCATACAACTGGCTCGCTCTCCATTGCCACCCTCTTCTCTCTAAGGCTACCGTGAGCTCTCGCCTCCTCCACTTTCAGTAGTCCTCGGGCCACTGTGGCGCACTCTATTTTTGCAGACTTCACTACTCTGATCCATCCCGAATACTTACACCTACTGGCAACCATTTTTCTCTCTAAAGCTGCCCTGAGCTCTGACCTCTTCCACCTTCAGTGGCCCATGGGCCACTAGGGTGCATTCCATTTTTTCATACTCCACTATTTTGATCCATCCCGGATGCTTACACCTACACATTCATCCTATAGCAACACTAACAAACAATTGTGTTCTGCAGCTTCTGCCAATATTACTACAATTCAACCAATATAAACCTAAACCATGAAAATCCAAACAGATAATGAGCAAAAACATATTCTCCTTTTGCACATAATCCTGTAGTAAAGAACTACCCTTAACTCCTATTGGAATTAGCACATTAGGATCCATTAAATTATGGCTTGATTTTTGGCCTTATTTTTTGCCTTTAATTCAGTTCTTTCCTTTTTGTGTAACACTACATTATTAATATAAACAAATAACTATACCTCATTGAAGGTAAGCATTGTTAAGTCACCAATTTTCCTAAAATTTAAGCTGTTAGGAAATGAACTCAATAATGTATATCAAGTTATTCAACACTCCCCCTCACGTGCGACACTGTCTCACACGTGGAGAGACGAACAAACTAAACAGATGTACCAACACACAGAGTGCACAATAACAAATATAATAAGAAAACACATTACGAGACTTGAACTCAAGATCTCATAAAACAAAAACTCTAATACCATGTTAAGTCACCAATTGTCCTAAAAACTTAAGCTGTTAAAAAACGGGACCAACAATGTATATCAAAATATTCAATAGCCATAAATTATGTTGGGTCTTGACGCTCTTGACGCTTCCCTCCACAACACCTATAGAGGAGGCAACTCTAACCCTCCAACAACATCATCTCAATATAACGCAAGCTCTCCTATCTCCATACAATCGGCTCGCTCTCCATTGCCACCCTCTTCTCTCTAACTGCCCTGAGCTCTCGCTTCCTCCACCTTCAACGATCCCCAAGCCACTATGGTACACTCCATTTTTTCAGACTCCACTACTTCGATCCATCCCAAATACTTACACCTACACATGCATCATATAGCAACACTAACAAACCATTGTGTTCTGCAGCTTCTACTAATATGATTGCAATTCAACCAATATAAACCTAAATTGTGAAAATCCAAACAGATAATGAGCCAAAACATATTCTTCTTTTGCACATTATCCTATAGTAACGAACTACCCTTAACATCTATTGGAATTAGCACATTAGGAAGTTAGGATCCCTTAAATTATGGTTTGATCTTTGGCCTTATTTTTTGCCTTTAATTCAGTTATTTCCATCTTGTGCAACCCTATATTATTAACATAAACATATCACTATACCTCATTGAAGGTAAACCACAAATTATGCTGGGTTTAAAACTAACCGACGATCCACTTCTAATTTTTGTACTTTCTATGGTCATCATCTTATATCATGAAAAAGTAAAAAGCAGGCAGTTGTCTCAAGATCTTCGGTTAAGGCCAAGTATCAGGCTATGTATTAGGGCACTTGTGAAATATTTTGGCTTCGGTTTATTCTGGTATAGCTAGACTTTGAGGAAAAAGAATCATCTCTATTATTTCTACGTTTATGCCTGGCTCAAATTCAGATTTTTATGAACGGACCAAGCATATAGAGGTGGGCATTCACTTTATTTGGAAAAAAGTTTGCGCATCACTTTGACACCCTCATTTGTCTCTTCATCTGAACATATTGCGGACATGTTAACTAAGTCAATGGTACCATCTTTACTCTAGTCCTCAATTGTCAAGCTGGAGAGCAAGTAACGGACCAATCACTAAGCTCCCTCCAGCATGAGAAAATCTACTAGAATTAACACATTAGGAAATTAAGATCCTTGGATTACAGCTTGACCTTTTGCCTTATTTTCTGCCTTCATTTTCTACCATTAATTCAACTTTTCCTTCTTGTAGTTATAGTAATATAAATAGATAGCAATACCTCATTAAAGTTAAACTAGAAATTACATAATTCTTTTACTCCTACTTCCGACCGGATTACTACCACGACCGGATTACTACCATGTAGATTACAAGAGCTTAAGTCAACGAGAGATTACCATACATCAACTACCAGATACCCTATCAAATGAAAACCTATAGCCATCCCAAAATAAAATGGTTTGAAAACTCAAAGTGCTTGAGTAATACTGTATGATAGAGGTGCACATGAGTCTAATTGGTTCGGTTTCGTATTAAATTTAGGACCAAACCAACTTTAATTGATTCAATATTTTCGACCAAGAATCAAACCAAAGAAAACTAATAAAATCGGATTAGTTCGGTTTGGAACCACGGTTCTACGTATTTTAAAAATTACTCTGCAAATATAAAAAAATATTTCTATGTACAAATTTTAAAAGCTTGAAACAAATGACAAATAAAAGCTACCACCCATACAGTGAAATAAAAACTTAAAACAAAAATTTAGAACAATTGCTCTGCAATCTATTTAGTGAAGCAAATGATAAATATCCAACAAAAATGTTACAAAAATAATTGACAATTGACAATAATTATTTAATCTAATAGTTTTTTCTAATTTGTAAACCTAGAAAGCTTTTTATTCTATAAATCTCACAATAATTATGTAACCTAATGGCTAATATTTTTTTTATTATATATATATATATATATGCGTGTGTGTGTGTGTGTGTGTGTGTGTGTTAATCGGGTCCATACGGATCGGTTTTCGAGTTGGTTAGGGTGATCCAAAACTAATCCACGAACCGAACCAATATTATCGGTTTGCCTTTTTTGGGACCCGAGATCAAACCAATTACTTGTTTAAACCACACCAACACAACCCATAGAGCTTAAATTGGTTCGATTTTTGGATTTCTCCGATCTCTTGTGCACCCCTACTGCATGGTGTCAATGCAATAGAGGGCTCAATTTCAACACAATGTCAATATGAAAATAAAGCTAGAAAGATGAAATCTTACAATGGATATATGGATTGGATCTGCACATCTGCAGGGAACAACTTGCACTCTTCGGAGAAAATTTGAGCTTGTTTTTCAGCAATAGCATCTATTAGTTGTATGTCCTTTCCTACCTGCTCATCAACACTAGCAGGAAGGAGAAAGAGAAAGACTATGATCCAAATTTCAGGTAAAATGTACTACTCGGAAACTCAAGTGAAAAGTGAAAGACCAAGAAGGATTTAAAGAGAACTAGGATAAATGATAGTATGGGAAGGTCTCTTTTGGAGCATTTCAGTAAATCACACACACACACGTATACATATTCCCAAAAAAACGGGGAAAGACAAACAAAAAAGAAATGATCTCAACCTCCATTCAGGGTTGTCAGCATAGATGCTTGCCTCTACAAGATCTACAATGAGACGAAGCATTTCAGTACGATCTTCATAGCTTCCTCGTCCCTGCAGCAGACAGGCATAGCATTTAAAGCATGCTTTTAGGAGAAGCATCATAATCTCTCGCATGCCCAAATGTTTTTCCAGCTCAGGGGATAGTAAAATCTACTATTAACAAAACAATTGCATGTTTCAACAACAATTAAATAAATGTGTTCATAAACAGGATCTACTATTATTGGGCTCATTCCACGTCATGTTTTCCCGTAATAAAATGAACTTGAGCCTTACTTGAAAGCTCGTTTACTAAATGAGCCGAGCCTGAACAGTTCTTAACTTCACTTTTGTATCTCGTGAACACATATTTACAATATCTCTTATGCAATTCTTCCAACTACCGCGACTTGGTATAAAATAAAAAGCCCCCAACGTGTTGACAATTACATAGTTGTGTATATGGGAATAATTATATAAGAAAGATAAAAGAGGGAAGAATTAAGTAGTATATCCATCCTATCATATTAAGCCAGTGACCTACTTCGACTGACAAAGATTTTTAATGTAAAAGTAAGTTTGGTCCAACTTCTGGAAATTGTTGGCACTTGGCAACGTAGTAGAGTGTGATGCTCAAAAATAACTGTCATGAGAGAAAAAAACTAGTAGCGTAAAGGAAGAAATATAATGAGATATGGAGCAAGCACAGAGCATGTAACCCTTCTATTCAATATGCAATTCAAACTATACTTCAAATGCCACAGTTTCTGTGCTATCAATTTAAAACTTCACATGCAAGGGGTCATGTTGAGTATTACTGAAAAATTTCAGATGCCATAAATTTTGTCTTTAACAAGTATTTTATCATTAGGATCCCAAGAGGGCATCCAAGTGTCCCAAATAGTTCAATCTTTATGCTTTTTGCTGACAACCCTACCAAATCCAAACACTTAGAACTTCAGCTTCAAAAAAGAAATAATAATATCAGCAAATTTGCAACACACAACCATCATCGTTATGTAGATGCTATTACAACTTGAGACCATTACATCACCACTCACCACAACTGCACAACACCGCCACTACCGAAAGTTAACCAAGAAGATCCTCCTTTAGGCAATCAATTCACCACCCAAGACAATGAAAAGGACTCGAGGTATGATACACCCACCGTCCATATTTGCTTGGCTACAATGCTTGTTTGTTCAAATACATTTGCTGCTGTTAAGCTTAGAACTTGAGATTTTAGAGTTATTTTCATTTCTCATAGGTGCATACAAAGATTCATTATGAATAATATTTTAATTAGGTTTGAAGCTGTTGGATAACTTAATATACATTGTTTGGCCCACTTCTTAACAGCTTAAGCTTTTGGGACAATTGATGACTTAATATGGTATCGGAGCTCTGGTTCCACGAGATATTGGGTTCAAGTCTCGTGATGTGTTTTTCTATTATATTTGTTATTGTGCACTCTGTGTGTTGATGCATCTGTTCAGTTTGTTTGCCTCTCCACGTGCGAAACAGGGTCGTACGTGAAGGGGAGTGTTAGATAGCTTGATACACATTGTTGGGCCCGTTTTCTAACAGTTTAAACTTTTGGGACAATTAGTGACTTAACAGGAGCACTTGTAGATTCAATGAACACATATCTACGCGTTTCTTTCTAAAAGAGTTGAAGGTTTATTACATTTGGATTTGTTTTTATAGTATTCAAGTGTCAATATAGGGAACAAGTATTTAGTTATACACCTTGCGGGAGAGTGTCCACTCATACTAAATACCAAGCTTCATGATGAATAAGATTTTAATTAGGTTTAAAGCACTCGTAGGTTTTGGTGAACATGTATATGCGCATTTCTTTCTAGGAGGGTTGACGGTTGATTACAGTTGGATTTGATTATGATATTATTTAAGTGCTGATACAAGGAACAAATATTTAGTTAGACATCTCGTGGGTAACTGTCCAAATTTGCCACATGGCTCTCTCTGCCACGACGTTGTGCTTGGTCCCCATGTCTGACTCATCAAGCGACATAGAGCCAATTGAATATCTCCATCCATTCTTCCCTCAATGGTGGAGCCATGTCAGCCAAGCCTGGAATATGTGGTGCCTTCGGATCAAGCTAAATGCTTAACCAAACACATTAAACTAACCCCAATGACTTGGGCAAGCAAAATCTGCTCAGCTGAGTTGAATAATCCAACACCAAAGCATACCTCTACTATGCCTCAATCCCTTACCTCTAAGGTAATCTCCAATGGCGCCCAGATACTCTCATGTCAACCTAGGTCAAGAGTAAGGTGTGTTAGACAACACATGACCGGCTCTGTACCAAGGCTTCGCTCCACATGCCAATGCGCTAAGTAATTACCCAACCAAGGGTATCAGGCGCCATGACACATTAATCCTAGGTTGAGAGCAGGACCTAAGGATTCACTCGAGACCACCAAGGGGATAAGTAGATTGAAGGCTAGAGTTGGAATCGTCAAGGTTGCTTGGTCAAACCACCCTCGAGAAGTAAACCCCACCTTAACCACTTTAGGGCATAAGGGGCCCTAACCATTCCAGCTTAACCGTTTCTGACATCTTGAAGTATCACGGGGCTTTGATGTATCTTGTCTCCCTTTGTCAGTTCAGCATATATAAAGGGTGCTTCTCATTTGTTAGATATCACAATCAATACTATTGTCTTTTGATTATTACTGCCATCCCCTTACGCTAAGGTCGCCAATTCTTACGTCTTTCTACCTCTGGTGACTCCTGAACTAAGTCGAGTGCTTTTATTCTCCCAGACACCCATCAGTCCTTCTATTATCCACATAGGGCAAGGGACCCTTTGAGGTTAATATCATTTCTTTAGGCACCTGAGCGGCCTATTGTTTATAGGACATGTTGTTTGGTGATTGAAGCATAAAGATAGATGTTTGAGTTTGAAAATTGGCATGTCAAGTCATGTTTGAGTTTGAATGGTTTATCTTTTCAACACTACATGGTACATTTAGAAGGAAAGGAGAAAAGGGAGTTTGGAAATTCAGAATCTCAAATGAGATTCCACATTTGAATGCCATGCAAGATGAACAAGCATAATCAACACAGTTATGCAATCTAACTAACCTAACTTCAAAACCAGGATGAACAGAAAGCTCAGTCCAATGGAGAGGAGATTGTTGCATTTGGTCCAAGGACTATACTAAGCGCAGGTTTTTATTATATTTTTACTAAAAGAAATAGAGTGAGAGAGAGAGAGAGAGAAGCATTCCCTTCTCTTACTCAATATAAGCCATCCAATGAGTCAATGCTAAAGGAGAAAGAAGAAAACACGAGAGCATAGAGTCCTACCTGACTTCATGTTTCTCCTTTTTCCATCTATATAAACACAAATGATATGGTGTATTCTTCTGTTAGGATTACAAACGGTTATCATAAAAATATCTTGATCAGATGAGTTTGGTCTGCCTTAGGGTTTAATGATAGAATATTGAGATTGAGAAGCATGCGCTTAAATTAGAAATCAGAAAAGGAAAGAAAAATCCATTTGATACACTTGATGGCAACCATAAGTGTTCAATTCAGAGACTATTACTTGTTGATAAAAGTTAAATATACACTTAACCAAAAAAACATTATTCATAGGTAACACAAACATAGACGTCACATAATCGAAATCAAAATAGAGCAACTCACTTGAATTGCTTCTATATCTATAGTTGTGGTAATACCCAGAAACTTTGCAATCTCAGCTAAATCTGCAAAATAGAAGGCATGTCCTTGCAATAAGCACTATTAAAACGGAATGGTACACCTAGTCAAACTAGGATAGCCTACCTCTAAAGAAGAATAAAAAAAGATACATCAAAAGTATCCTTACAATCATCTATATTATTATATAAAGGCGACACGTCACTTAATGTGTACAGCACGTCGGCACCAAAAGGTGAAGCCGACTTACACTTTTCTTCCAAATTACAACATAACAGTTATATATTTATGGGCTAGATGGATTGTTTTATATGTTTTGAAGGGTAAATGTATCAACTACTTCACGTAATTGACCCAGATTTTCAGCATTAGGATAGTTGCCAAAAGTTCCAAGTCTCTTGGCACTCGGCAGTTACCTACTTTCAATATTAATCATCAAAGATAACAAAAAAAAACTGTCTCCTTTTTTCCCTTTGTGATATCTCTTACAAATAATTAATGGTTGCTCGGCCGCTACGTAAAATCAGCAACTCTGTTCTTGGCATCCCTTTCCTCATTTCTCTCTTTAATTTTTATATAACTCAAATTGCATAAGCTATGCACGTGCAATCATTAAATTTTTGAAAAAAAGGAAAGTATTGAATCAAAAAAATAAAAATAATTTAAATCAAATGAAATACTTGAAATTATAGTTTTGGAAAAGTAGAGGGAGAGAGGTGGTAGGTAGAAATTTTGAGAAAAAATAAGGCAATTACACAAATGAATTAGGGTTTTAGAGTTATAGAAGTAGATAGGAAATAGAGAAGGGGTGCAAATTTTTAATAAATTTTAAAACTATCACTTACAAAAGGCTTGTAGCAGTTAAAAGTGAGTCCGCTTCCTTGATGTGTTTGCTTTATTAAAATTGTAAGTATAAGTATATACAGTACAGAAGATAGTATACATACTAGCAATGGCACACGCGATGCGTGTGGGGGTAAAATATGGTAGTTTTCGTAATTCATTTTATTTATATCGTTTGTTTGCAGGTAAGGGATAATTTTGGAAACTAAAAAATTGAGTTGGCTTTAATCACACCATTTAACCCTATATTTTTCATTTTTAATTTTTCAAGTGTCCGATTAACATTACGCGCACTTCAACTAATCCCATACCCTGAACAGGCCTGAAGTTAACAGTTCGACAAACGGGTGACAATTGGAAAACAAACCAAAGACCGGACCAGCTAAACTACCCCTCAAGGTTTATATAACCCTTAAATAAATGGAGAGGGAGAAAAATAATTAACCCAGTATATCCATTTGCGGACCCAACTGACCTTTCAAAGGGAATTACAGTATAAAAATTAATAGCTAATTACCCAAAAAAATTAATAGCTCACAACCAGAGCCCATTCTTGCCCACTTCAAACCCAGAGAAATGCACTGTAATACATCCACTACAAATACACGTTCATATATGATACATGCATATACATATACATATACATATACATATACATATACATATACATATGAATGCCATTACAGTATTGAAAAGGGGAATTGGAGTAAAAAAAGGGAAAGGGATTTTCACATTGAATGCGAGCGGTCTCCTCGTCCCGATCCATGCCGTCACCTTGTAGATTCTGTTGAGAGAACGGGGATTTGTCACCTAACAGCCTGCAATTCAGGCGATGAGATGAAATTAGAAGAAAATTTTGAAGAGAAGAAGAAGTTCCAGAGAGAGAGAGAGAGATAGGAGAATACTTAAAAAAAAGCCATTCAAGAAGGGCGTAACGCTCCATGCCGGCAAAGAGGAGAGACTGAGCGGGTGCGTTGGCTCTTGGGTAATTCAACATCGCCAATTTCTTCTGTACCTCTTCCATTTGCTTTGCCGCCATTAGATCTTCCCAACGATTGTACTATCTCTCCTCTCCGGAATTGAACATGTACAGATCGAGCAACTACACCAAGTGGAGAGAGAGAGAGAGTCGATCTTTGCTATGCACTGCCTCCAGAAGTTCGAATTTTGGGTGGCTAAACTAGAGATTTTGGCCCACTTTTTGGCATAATTACTTATTTTTATTTTATTGGTTTATTTTGAATTTTAGTTACGAGACAAAAAATTTTAAAAAATATCAAAATATAAAAAAAAATTAAATTAAATTTTATATTATTTATTTGTATTTAATGAACTTCTTTTATTTTTCAATTAAATAATTTTATTTTTTCGATTTATCTTATCAAGACGATTCAAATAAGTAAAAAAAATGTCAAAAGATGAAAAAAAATTTAAAAAAGACAAAAATAAGTAAAAATATTAAAAACAAAATTAGCCCAAACAAGGCCTTTATAATTTTTGCTCGATTTAGAATAATTAATTAAATGAAGTAACTAGTAGCTATTTTATAATTTTTTTAAGGGTAAAATACTATTATCTTCTTCGAGGTATTAATCAAATACAATCAAACATATGAGGTGTTAAAAATTACATCATGCTCCTTAATATTCAAATTCGCATAATGGATAGCTTCCTCTGTTAGTCAGCTGTTAAATTGACTAACAAATTTTGCTGATACAAGCTATTTATTTACATTAAATTTCTAAATTGCCTTCAATTAGCACTAGAGAATTAGGATTCTTCCATATTTGAGTTCTTTCTCTCTTTCAATTCTTTTTTCAGCGATTCTTTAGAACTCACATCTCCTTCAATTTCAGATCTTGCCAGATCTAAGTTCTTCCTCTCTTCTAATTCATTTTTTAGCGATCTTTTAAGTTTCATTTGACAACTATATATACATGTGAGGCAATGTTTGGGAGTCGAACCAAAAGCCATCGTGATGAATGTAGAAAATGATGGGGAGGTTAACAGCGGCAGCAATAAATGCCAGATCTAGCCAAATCTCTCTCTCTCTCTCTCTCTCTCACACACACACACACACACACACACATACACACATGCACAGGCTCACAAATGCCGCCAACAACATTATTGCCGTCGCCTCCTCAAGATTGGCCTAATACCGTCGCCACTAACATTGCCGCCGTTTATGAGTGGTGGTTCGGTGGTTTATGGGTGATTCTTGGATGGCAATGGTGGATGAGTAATTTTTGGTGATTTGGGGTGATAGTTGCCTGTGGGTGGTTTTGGTGGTATAGGCAGTTTTATGGTGATGGTTTTGATAGTTTTGGGTGGTGGTTTTGGTGATATTGGTAGTTTTTGGTGATGGTTTTGATTTTGGTGGTATTGGTAAACGGATTTAAGGATATAAAAGTCATTTAATATTTTTCGTTAACCATGTTAATATTTCTAATACTTTAGGGACATGTTTGTTTTGGTGGACTAATAGTCCGATCGGACTATTAATTCAGAATATAGTCAAATACCGCATTTATTAAGCCTCCGGACGGATTATTAGTCTGCCAAATAGGGGATAACTAGTGAGGGGAGGAGGTGTGATATTAGAAATAATTGGATTAAGAAGTAAATTTAAAAATTTTAAAAAATAATAAAAAATATTAAAATAAATAACATAAAATTTAACTTATTAATTTATTTAAGTTAATTTTAAAATAAAT